>JAZHYW010024093.1:0-18818 GCA_037355805.1 Ixodes ricinus
AAATGTTCCGGGGTCTTGTAACTAGTGATGGGAAGAAACTTTTTCCGAAACAGGTTTCGGAAAGTTTCGGAAGAACGGCCGAACTTCGGTGTGTCTAGGATAGGTTCGGATAGTTTCGGTGCGTTGCAAGAGTGGCCAGATCACACGCTATTGAGCGTTGCAACTTTTTTTAACATAACAATCTTACAAACCACTTTCAATAATTAAAACTTGAAATATAAATACTTAGTTTAGTAAAATAGGCTTCTTCAGATACAATCTGAGATACGGAGAAATAAAATAACGGACAACGCGACACAAAATATTGAGATTTTGTGTCGTTGGTAAAAATGGTTTCGATTTGACGAATTCTCTATCACGTCGTCGCGTGACCGAAACAAAGCGGGCGGGTAAGTGAAATCGATTATCGCACATCGCAACGCTCGTCTTCATCGCATCAATAGGAGTATTCACTGGCGGCCATATCTGCGTGCGCTATTGCTGAGCACGTGCTGATGGCTAGCTTCCACAGTTATTTTGCAACGTGCACCCCGCACCATCAAGATCGCAGGTCTTGGCAGGCCTCATTAATCTGAGCCTGTTCTGAGCATGCGCTCTAAACAGTGACCTCAAATATGGCGGCCAGTGAATACCTCCTATAGCTCGACGACTTGTGTGGTGTTCGCTCCAAGCGCCGGGAACGTTGCGGTTTACGTTGACACAACACAGGTGGCATTTGAAGAGTGTCTGTGTCGGAAGATCTCCGACATCTGTTATGCAATCGATCCTTCGCGCAGACAGTTTTGACTCGAGTACAAAGCATGCATTACGCTCCCAAAATAAGTAATGTACAATTGTTTTTACGAAACAGTTACACATAAAGGACAGAACACTTTCGTAAAAAATTGCATGCAAGACCAACGCGCTCCCAAAAAACAGTAATGTACTTTTATTTATTCCTAACTTTACATAATGAAACCAGAACAAACAGCACGGGCGGGCAATTATTTTTTACAGCAGTACAGGCTGCGAACATATGGCGGTGACAGACCTTCGCGAAGCTAAAGCTATTTGCGCAGTACAGATTAACGAGGTTTGCATTGTTTCCCGTCACCATCTGCTGCAGTGGTTATGTAACTTATTCGTAGTTCTTCAGAAAGGTACTAATCCATTGCTTACCCGAAGCCGTTTACTGCTCGTGCGTCACAGTTAGGTGCCTTTTACACAGAGTGCTCCGCTGAAGACTACCGGCAACGTGTTTCCACAGTGGAAATGAAATCACTGGAGTGTAAACAGTGATTCGTGACCGAAATGTTTAGTAGGCCTACACACCGCACTCAGAGCTCCGACACTGGGACGCGCACAAGCTGCCATAACTAGCCGGCAATGACCAGGTGGCGCCACGGGAGTGCTGCCTTCAGCGCCACAAGCGGAGGCGTGTCTGTTAATGGGGCGGCCAGTTCGCCCGTCGCGAGCCGTGGCGAGCGGCGGCGACCCTGATTTCAGCAGTCCCCTTGTGCACGTGCTCACCATGTCCCTGGTTCCTTTATGCGGTTTTAAGACCATCGGGAGCCTTTATAGGTCGAAATGTGTAGAACATATTCTAGAGTTGTCATTTGGACAGCAGTTTGAGTTGTCTTCTACCACTAGAATAAAAATGTGGGTAGATAGAACCAAACTCCGCATGCTAGAGAACAGTACGCACATTGCATTGGCTGTAATGTGATATGCAAGCCTGGTGTCTAAAGGGGACAGGCAACAAAGTGTACGTGTAAGAAGGATACTTACACTTCGCATAAGCTTTTTACCAAAAAAGGTTTTTGCATCTTGTTTTTTGCACGCCGTCACATTTGTCACCAGACTCAGCATTAAAGTTAGGTTGCCGAAACAAACAAAAGTTTATATGCTACGAGAATCCACCATTTGAGAACTCGCAGGTTTGGAAGGTTTTGCTTGCGACCGCGCGTGCCGAACGGCTATGCACGCGTACAACTACGAGTGCCGGAACGGGCCGACGTGCCTCTCGCTTGAAGGCTTGGTCGCCTGATTCTCGACGTCCCAGCGAAGCGACAATCGGCCCGATTGTTCGTACCGTATTTTGCTATGTGACTGTCTTAGCGACTCGTAAAACAACTTGTATGAATATGTTATTTTGCCGAGTAATCTGCAAGACGAGTTCCTCAGACTACTTTTCAACCCTGCACATCTATTTTCGTTCACTTTAACAATTAACGTAAGATTCACTTCCTCGATGCGTCGCACTGCTGTAATCCACTTTTGTCGCCGTGTCGCTTCCCACGATCTCGAAGGGAAGCGGCAAAGTTTGACGCTTAAGTCACCTTCGCTGCTGTGGCAGTCTTTCACGCAGCAGTAGCGACGTTTATTTTTGGAGGGCGAGATGTCACAGGAACCCGGCGAGTTCATAGAGACGGGAAGACGGGACTCACTTTTACAAAAGCGGTTACCCCAAAAGGCTCCCACCGATCCGAAATGCCACGAAATGCCCATCCGAAACCGCGCCCGCCCGCAGTCCCCGCGACCCGGGCCGTCCTGGCCTACCCAGTGTTTTATTTTGCAGCCGCTAGATGGCGCATCGTTTAGTGCCAAACTGTGTTGCCAGTTGCCTACGGAGCTTTGCTTTTTGAGCTTCTGCCATCAGTTTGGCCGTCACTTCGAGCATGGATCAAGAACGCGCTCGACGTGTTGACGCTCTCGCAAGCCTCAGCATGGGATCGTAAGGCGCAGATCCCCCACACACCGCGGGCAACCCAGTATTTATTGCTATAACGCAGAAAATAGACCAAAAGCTGATCGAATTTCCGGTCTGTATCAAGGTTTATAGTCTTTTAAACACTCACAATGCGACATAAGAAGCAGGGAGGTCTGGTTTCTCGCACCGCAACCCAGTCAAACGCACTCAAACGCAACTGTATTGCATTGTGGCAGCGGTGGCGTAGCCGAACTGGCCGATGATGTATTAGCAATATCCTAAGCGTCGTCGAATATCCCAAGGTCAGTCGCATGTAGAAACATTTGGTGCGCGTAAATGCGTCTTCAGTCGACGCGCCCGCGCACTTTTTCCGTCTCCGCGTTTTCGGAACGCCGGCCTCGCACCTGGCACACAAAGTACGTGCTTCAAGTATTTCTAAATTTTGCTCCTTTAGTGGTTTTTGGATGACGCTCAACGAGTGATGGAAGTGCTGCGCCATTCGCGCCACATTGCGCCGTGGACTAAAGTTTGCTACATCTATCACCAAAAAGACATTTTTGCTAAATATTGAGCAACACCTGTGCCGAGATGGACTTAAACGAGGCGAAACCTAAAAATAATTTAATATTGGTCTACCTTAACATTTGGAGAAGTAGAAAAGAAGAAAAGATGGTACAAATGCTACGAGAAACTGGAAAGGAAGGAAGAGACGAGGGCCCGCGGGGTATGTCGAGAATGCCGAGCTCCGACTGGAATGATTTGTGGGTGGACGCGAAGCTAACTGCCTTTGTCTCTACTTAGTGATTCGAATGCCGGACGCCGGTGTTTGGCAATCGATTCGCGTTCGAAGAGTGAGTAGTGCCATTACCCCCTCTATACTCACAAAGCCTGGCAGTTCAACGACGGAGCCATAGAGTGACCGGTCGCAGATTTGGAGCGTGACGATCTGGTAGCACAGAGCATCAAAGAGCCATTCCTCGGGGAACCTGGACGTCAGCGCACAGCTTTTACAGCGGCGAGGACCCGAAACACACGTTTTTCGCTCGGGAGACGTGTGTTTCGGCGTCTCGCCGCAGCGCGGCGCCGGTCACGTGGCTCTCCTCTCATCCGTTGTCTGCCGCTCCACCTTTTCCATTTTGGCAGCTGCTTCTCGTGGACATGTGCCAGGCTTCGTTAGTATATAGGAGGCTATGGTAGAGACAAAGGCCGCTAGCTTGATTTCTACCCACTAATCGGTCCAATCAGGGCTCGGCGTTCTGACGTCTTCTGCTCTCCCTCCGTTTCTCGTCGCATACTTCTTCGTCTCAGGCCAGAGCGCAGTGCCATAGCGTACCGCGGGCCGTGGCACTTGCGCCGCTCGCGTCTACCTTCACCGCACACTGGCGCGCGCAGCGTCAGGCTTCACCGCGTTGCACCGTCGCATGTGCGTGGAGCTTCTGCTGCTTTGCACCGGTGTGGTAGGAGCAGCGGCTGAAAGGGGAGGGGGCGCCTGGCGTGGTATGCAGTGAGCTCGAACATTACGCCCAGTGCTATTACGGATCGATCTTCTTTATGTTTAATTGTCGGCTCACTTCTAAATAAAAAATATATATAGAAAACACATAATTTTTGCGATTGATAAAAAAAATATAATTTGCAAACATGGTGGAATTTTAACTGCCGGAATCTCTTTCGCGGCGTCAGTTTCATTTCATTGATAAAAGAACATTAAGCTAATTTAAGATGCCCATATGACTTAATTCAACATACGAAGGAGTTGGCAACGTTGCGCGAGGAGTCAGACTTCTTTTACAACGGTTATTGCGATGAATACAAACGTGAACCCAGGTGGCGCTATCGCACCAACCGAAGTAAAGCCCCTCGATAAAGGCGTTTTGCAGAAGTACCGCCAACCGCTGTTGTGGAAAGGCGCCAGACACGTGCCACGAGCGGGTATCCGCCGCCATTCGCTTCCAAGGGCCGCTCATTTCAGTGCTGCGCCGCCATTTGCTGTCAAAAAGGGCCACTCGAGACACGGGCCTCCTGCACTGGCGCATTTGACGCTACTTGCGAAACAAACGCAAGCACATCGAAAGGCTTTAGGCCGAAGCGGAGCTAAATCTAGCTGGAACGGGCCGCCGAAACAGCCCAGGGACGCGCTTGCACGTGTTCCACATGAAAGGCATTTCGGGCCAAAACGTGGCTGGATGTGAGCCCAGCAGAAGAGGTGCACACTCGTGAGAAGTTTCCTACCGGAAGACCGAAGTGATCGGTCCGCGGTGGCGAGTTGGCCGGAATTAACTGTCCCGAGGCCACGTGACAAGTCCGCGTTCTCCACTTCTCGTGCCGACGCGACCTCTAGCGGGGTCCAGGCAAACAGGGACGCGGCTCGATTCGAGTCTGCCGCGGACGCGACGCGCGATGCGTGACCGAAGCTCGCTGGGGATAATTGGATCTCGGGGAAAGGCGAACACGCTGCGGAGGCAGACATACCTCTGTTTGTTCTTCGGGGGCCGCCGGAGGAGCGGACGGGGGGGGGGGGACCCGACCCCACTAATTAGCTCTCTGACGAATAATTAATGCGCCGGCCGCGTTCGCAATATGCAAATATGGCCGACATCCCGCGAATCTCGGCACGCCATGGCAAGCTGCTTAGCAGGCGGTGGCACCGCTAGCGACGCCATGTCGCCCTTCGCGTTTTTTGTGTGTGCCTCTGAGGGGAAGAGGCATTTGTTTCTCTCTGTGTTTGCCAGCTCAATTTAGCTGCTTGGCTTTACGCGACGAGGGGGCACCTTGGGTTGTTTTCCGCGCGTGAGCTGCGAGTGTTGTCGACTTGCACCGCACGCCGCGTTGAGGAACGCCTGCTGCCGTCTGTTGGCTTCGCTGAAAAGGCGCAATGTTCTCTCGGCACCACTGCCCGCGTAGTCTGTTGGTTTTCCTTTCTCTGCAGTTGCTTTTAGCCCGCCAAGTTTGTCACGAGGTTCTTCTATACCCTTTGTACTGGCGCGATTGGTTGGCTCTAACACCACCCGAGTGCTACATTTTTGTTTCGTGCTAAGCGCAGGCTTCTCAACACGTTTGAAGTGTTTCCTGCAGGTACGTATGCAAGGAAGTTCTATAACCATCCCCGTCTCCCTGTCATTGCGTCACACCCGCTTGATCGTGCTCTCTCATCTTTCCTTCCCCCGAATCCGAACGCAGAGTGAACGGGGTGTGAAAATGACGACTGGCGATCGATGAGGACACGGAATTCCGAAAACCGTGTACGTGAAACAAAGAAGAGCTTAACTCTCAAGGATGGCAATACAGATACGTTTACGCAGTCGTTTTTAAGCGCAGCCATCGCGTCCATGCTTTTGCATGCGTAGCGAGGGGGGAGCGACGGCGATTTGAACCGCCTGGACGCGCATACCCACGGGCATTTACACCGTCCGGACCCACGGGCATTTACACCTGTCCGGAATCGTGCCTTGGCAGGTTAATCCACCGGTGCCGTTCCATCGTCTCCCCGCCTCGTGCCCTTCTTAAAGTGTATGGTTTTCTCCTCCCAAAGTCCACCAACTTCTTTCCGCGGTCTTTCAGCAAGATCCACATCATCACACCGTGCCTCCAGGCTAACCTCTCTGTCTTTCTGTCGTCAACACCGGCTGACCGCGGAGTCTGTTCTACCATGTATACTGCAGCATGCTCTGCTATACTCCGTTTTAGCGCAATTTGGCGAATGCGAATGCTCGTTGTCACGTGCCTCGCTCCGACCCTCTGATTGGCTCGCTTGGTCCGTAGCTCCAGTGCAGGTTCTTCTCCTGCGTCGTCTGATTTATCTCGAAAGACAGGCGCAAAAATAAACGGCGAGCGCCTCTTTCGTACCGTGATATAGCGATATTAAAAAAACTTCCAGCCTTTCCACCCTAGTGAAGAGTGAAGAAAGAAGACTAGCGAAGCTGTACTGTGGTGGGAATGAAGTGTTGGCTGGCCGCAAGTCGGCAAGCTGCAGAGTGGAAAGTCTGGAAAGTAATGCCGCCATCTATGAGCGAAGGCGGCAACCAGACAACCGGCAAGCAGGTTGTCTGGGTGCCGCCGTCGCTCATAGATGGCGGTAGCTGTCCAGAGTTTGGTGTCATCATTTGTTTGCTGACGGACACAATACTGGGGGAACTAACTCCTAACAGCTCCGCTGTGAAAGAAAAAATGCTGGGGACGTTGTTGTGGAAGAAATCTTCCGTTCGTTTGTCAGTCCGGACACGCTGCCATTGCACGCGGCGGCGCCAATGACCGGCAAGGGCTAACGGTGGAAGGTGTATACAGGCTCGATACTCGCTACGAGGATGGCGATGATTATATGGTGGGAGGTGGCGCGCCGACAGACACCGGCGCAATACTCGCCGATCTCCCACGAGACGCTTGATTGCGCGCGGTGTCCCAATGGCGTCGCAAGACGGCAGAAGCAATCCCCCCGCGCCATCCGACGGCAACGAAAGGACAAAGAAGGAGAGGCGATGCTCAGGAGTGAGCAAATATCTGCGGATCAACAAAAGTGGCGAGGAGTCGCAAGAAACGTGGATCGAATCGGAGACATACACGCGAGTCCTTCTGGGCAACTCGGTGCTTCAAAACGAAGGAATAAAAAAAATAAAAAATAAAGTCAGGGCAGGAAAGAAAAAAGAAAAGCGACTAAAACTAACGTATAATAAACGGACGAAAAAAATAAATAAAAAAAGCCCCGCATATGGGGGGCAAGCGTCAGTCAGGCTTGAGATCCTCGGCAAGCGTTTCCAATGTGCGTCGTACTTGTATTTTGTAGGCGTCCGTGTGCCGATGCTTTCTAGATTTATCTACTGGAGATTTGTAGAGTTTTTTTTCCCCTTTTATATTTAGCTTCACTTTTTCTTACTCCTCGTGTGTAGTGATGGCTTTCCGCGGGGTAGCGCTGCGATCGTTGGGCGAGGGTCCAGGGTTGCAGTCGACGCGACTTTCTGACCCCTCCGTGGGGTTCGAACGGCCTTTTTTGTTTCAGTGTTTTGGGCACTGAGTGCACTTTGCGATGCCGCCAGATGGAGGCCCACCGTACTCCGAGTACAAAAACAAAGGCAAAAAAGAGAGAAGGTCGTTTCAGTCGGCGCTCGACAGGCTGGCAGGCTGCGAGTGCTCGAGTCGCCGACCGATCGCAACAGAAAGGAGTATTCCCGCCGGACGAAGAAAAAAAAAAAAATATACTAAGAAAGAAAAGAAAAAAAGATGAAGGGAGAGGGGCTTACGCGGTGTGTTCATGTAGACGTTATTGAAGAAAAGTAAGTAAATCTCGTTACTCGCTGAAGAAGTAACAAACCATGTTATTCGTTACAGAGATTAAAAGAAGCACGCGTTAGCTCAGCTTAGATGTAACCAGTTACTTTGTCCTTATTCTGAATGTCTTTTTTTTCTGTTTCTGAAACAGTAGCCGCCTTCTTATTTTTTTTTATTGCGTTAATAACGCGTAGCTTTTTTAACGCAATCATGGACATCTTTTTATTATTTTGTCGGCGTTTTCTTTTTGGCCGTAAAGCCAGACGCGAGCGTAAGTGAAAACCAAATAAATTAAGGTGTGTTGTACACTGGAAGTAATTAAATACCGTTACTCGTTGCTCCATCAAAAAGTAACGAAAATAGGTTACTCGATCTTTCTCTCGAAATGCAGCTAAGTCGGTATTTCGTTACTAAAAGTAACATAGATAGAAGTAGCGCGTAATTGTCACGCGTTCGTGTGAGTCTGAGTGTTCCGCTTGTGGGACTCCGTTCCTCAAGGTCTGATTGGGCTTTGTTCAGACGCGGCTCCTGCCCCTTCGGAAGTGGTCTCCAGAGCGAGCACCTCGGTCCCGGCAGCCTTCGGAGGAGTGTGCATACAACTGCCCCTGCGAGCGCACAGATAGCCCTTTGCTGCGATGCCGTCCTCTACGTCTTGAAATTGTTTCGCGAGAGGGATGTGAGAACCACGTGCTGACAATGCTACAAAGCAAAGAGAGCCAGCGTTCCACTCTGCGTCTAACAGCGATGCATTTATATTCGTACGCGAAACGAAGTTGTCGTTACCTTGCCTAGCACATAGCTTCAACCGCCAATCGAGTATATATGAAAAAAAAAAGTCGGTGCATAGGTTTACTATGCAGCATAAATTTCTGTAGAACAGCGGCCCCAGCTGAAGAAACGTTCACGGGCTCCTGCCGCATGACGATATCAGGTGCGCAAGAAGCGAATGCCCGTGGGTACGGTAGAGACAAATGTGCAGCCCCCCGCGCCGCCATTTTCTACGGGGTATCAACATATTACCAGCCCCGTCATAGGCCGAGTGCCCCATCCGTAGATTGCATCAACTGGCTGTACCAGGTGCTTTGTGAGAGAGCAGACCTTCCGGATTTCGTAGAGTGCGTGGTGCCCATGGTGACTGCCCGAACACGAGGCAGCCCGGCGTCAATGCCCTCGGGCAGGAACGTTGCCGCATTGCTACATTGGTTTCTTAGGCAAATTTTTCATTTTTTCCCCCACGAGGTAATCTTTAGTTATAAAAGCGGTATTTTTAAAGATAACTATCACACGCAGCTTGCGAGCATCTCCGAGCGTAAGAACACGGTGGACTAAAGAAGAAAAAACAGCCACCGAAAAAATTGAGCGAACAAAAAATGTATGTCTGATCATAGTGAGCCTTGATAGAAAGCGGTACAAAAACTTACGCGGGAGTTCTATTGCTTGTATTTTTATTTAAGCAAAACCGACACGATGGCAGCTCTTCCTGCTTGCACAAGGTTTGTGTTACTTCAAAGGTAAATAGTAAAATATTTAAAACAAGTTAATAATAAAAAAAAGACAGAACCAAAGTAGGGTATTAATTGTTTCTGCAGAACCACTTTAATACCGAACACACACTGAGAACGAACACTAATTGAGGTTCTACCTGAGGCTTGCAAAGATACAAAAAGCGAGAACTACCATGGTTCCTTATCTTTTCCGTTTTACTCTATATTTTGTTGAAACACCATAGGAGCTTTTTAACTCGTAAGTTAATGCAGAAGCAGTCCCTGCTGCTGGAGAGTGCAGAGCGCACAACTTCCACGGCGTTCCCGGCACCTGTGATCGCACAGTTTCTTTTCTTTATTTTTACGTCGGTCCCCACACCGCACGATCATTTCAATCGTGGTTTCAGCCGCCGATCTCTCGTTTAAACCACATAATTTAAACCGTGAAACAGGCTCCGATTGCTTTGTATTATTCTACTGGCTGTATATCTGCGGCGCCCGCAGTTGCTACTAACTCAATTCAGAGGAGCCCAACGTCGAAATTGCATTCTTGACACAATAAAAAATATATCCCGCAGCTAACGTTCTTTCAATCTAACATTTTTTTTTCCTCTTCAGAGCTACTTTTTTTTTGTAGTGATTATTTTGACGCGTACTTTCAGAATAAGTTTAAATTTTATTTAACGTTCGTGACGCTACTCCCTGAAGACGTGAAAATATTTTCAAAGTTATTTTGACGTCCCCTGTCAAAATATTCGTTTCTCCTTATTTTGACATATCAAACTTAGAAATTCGGAGCTTCGGAGTTCGGACTGGAACGTGATCAAAAGTGGCGGTCAAACGAATATTTTGCTCGGAGGCGGCGTCGCGGTTCAACACAGATTTTCGGAAAACAATTGTGCAGTCGACTGCAGTTTTTATAACCTTTTAAACAACGTAAAATGCCAAACAAAAAGTTTTTTTTCTTAAAAGTAGTACATTAGTTTTCGGGCCGCACGTAACGTCTGCTTTGTTATATGCGGCACCGTCGCTTTTCATGATTTATTTCGTGAGTTTTATATAGACAAAAGAAGTTGAATGTCGTGTCATAAAATTTACAGTTGATTGGAAAATGCGTGTTCGTTTGCACCGGTGAAGAAACATCAAGGAGGCAATGTTTGCAATCACAACCTTTTATTGAACATCCCGATCGTTTCGTAATTAACCAGCTCATTATACTCGAACCAAAAAGAAAATCTACACTAAACAAGGAACCCAGGAAACACGGTTAAAAGCAAGGCGGGAGTCAGATGCAAACCGAGACTGCAACCACACGAAGACGCGCTTTGCACGATATGGAGGCACAAAAAGCGCGCCAAATTAATTTCTCTGTGTTACGTAGTGTACGAACTTACATTTGTTACGTGCAGGCAATACGAAGCGATATCCAGCGCGCCTTCGTTATATATTCAAGATTTTAAGTGAGACGCGCGCCGAAATGACGTGTGAGCTCAGAACATCGCCGCCGGGCGTGTCACGTTCGAAAGGATCAACTGTCGAGCCGGTCCTACGCACTCGCTGAATAAGACATTTCCACTGTCAACTAGGACCGGAACTTATGCGGAGAGCAAGTTCGTCTGCTTCTTTTTCAGGGGTTGTGTTGACGTCAGAACGCCTAGCTCTGATTGAAGGACAGTGGCCAGCTGAGCCGTTTATACTGAGAGAGTTTGGCCAATGGGCGGAGCTTGTTGTCCGCTAGAACCAGCGGATTCTCGCGATAACACGAAATGGCGTTACTTCTTTGTCTTGTTTATTCCTGAGAAATCGCATAGAGTTCCTATGAGTCAGAGCCACAAAATGGCGGACGGTAGTAGTCATCCCCCGGTTGTCGGAATACGCTGCTGTGGTTGCGAGGCTGTCATAGTCTCCTTAAGAAGGCCAAACTCTCTCAGTATAAACTGCTCTGGTAGTGGGTAGACTCCAAGGCAGCTTGCTTTGAGGTCTACCCACTATCCCTCGACCAGAACCAATCAGAGCTCGGCGCCTTTCTGACGTCACCGAAACTCCCGTGCAAGAAGCAGACGACTTGCTCTCCGCATTAGGTACGCAAAAAATGGCTCCGTTAACACAACACCGACCACGCCATCAGAAACTAAGCAGAACAAAACCACGAAACGGCTTTCGCTGCGACGGCTGCATTGACGGGGGGACGTTGAAATATTAAAGCCACTATCTTGACGTTTTACGGAAATGACGTCAGAGACGTCGAAATAATTTTGAGATATTTCGACGGTAAACGTCGAAATAGTCACTGCCTTTTCTTTATCCGCAATATAGCAAAGTTCTCAGGATTCGGCAACACTCATAGTTGGAAGGCGACCCAGGCGGAGCGGAAGTACTGCGCACACCAACGGCATGGTGGTAAAGGATAGCTGTCGAGTACGTGAACGGCAGCACCGCTGTACGGTGTCATATCTGGAAACGCGCGATCGTAGATATACAATCCTCCCGAGTAGGGCTCACTCGGAAACGTCCCAGGAGCGGACAGCCCAGCGATGCTCGTCCGACCGGCTTTCCACGTTCGAAAGGGTTCGCTGCGTCGCAAACGAATGAAATGGGACGCTTTGTATCTATAAGGGAGCGGGAATAGAATGCGTCCGTCGCATCCATCCGCCGTCGAAAAGGTTCATTCAATCGCAAACGGGACACTATCGGTACGAAAACACCACAATGCTCCCTTTTCTTTTTCTTCCCCCGGCATCCCCCTCCCAAATTTTACCCGCGTAATCCAGTCGCGTATTGCCATTTGCGCGGATTCAATTAAAGACTGGAATTCCCTTCAAAACTTACAAAAAAATTAAAGAAAGAAAGAAAAGGACACGTCGCGGAATGGTGCCTCGTCCTTCTACCACTCCCACGAAACAGTGCCGTCGCTCTGTTCCGAACACGCACGGGCCACCGAAACTCGGTGCCCCAGTTGTTTTTTTCATGTCTTTTCTTTTTTCCTATTTTTTACACATTCTTTTTTGAAGCGGCACACGACGGGCTCTCGACGGGAGCGCGCACATCGCGCGCTTACGCACACGCGCACGAATAGCTGCGCGAAATCAAACGACACAGCGCCCTAGCTGACGCGCGGTTCGGCGACGAGCGAAGCGGCGCTCAGTCGAGGGCCAGCGCCGCGCGTCTGCATGTGTGTGTGTGTGTGTATGTGTGCATATGTGCGTGTGTGTGCGCACTCTTCCAGCAGCAGCAGCAGCAGCAGCGCCCCCTTGGGCTGTGTCGCCGGGCGGACGACTAATCTGTCGAGTCGGCGGAACGGAAAACTGAGCTCCGCTGTCGCGTGCAAATGGAGGCTGCTCTGGCGGACTCCCCCTTACCTTCTCTCCCACCACTTCTCCCACTGTTTCAGTCTGGCGCTGACGGCTAATTTCGGGTCGGGCTGACCCAACACCGCCTGGAAGACAAGGCCCGCGCCTGAAACGTCATCGTACAGTGGATCCGGGCAGCCCTTGCGACATTGCCGCCGGCGCGTCCTGTATGCGTCTCCCAAGGATCGCGACGCTATAGGACACGTCGGCCGCTCTGCGGTGACTCTCGTCGAACCTCGGCGTGTTTGCCGTTTGGGGCGGGATCCACTAACGATGACGTCATGCGCAGGCCTTGTCCCGTAGGTGGTATGGGCTGACCGCGCTTTCTCCGGCGTCGGTGACGTCGAGGTCGTGGCCGTTTCCGGACAACTGCCGCAAGTTCCGACGTCCTGAAGAGTACGAATTTGTCACCGTACCTGCGAAAATGCCAACTTCCTACCATTGCCATGTATACTTCGTTACACCTTACGTCCGGACGTAGCGGACGCTATACGCTAAGGGGACCAATCAGACAGTGTCGAAACCGGAAGTCTCTGGGCCTTCCCTGTACATGATTGGTTCAGTGATGCTAGAACGCGTACACAAGCATGACGAACACCACGTTGGTGCGTTTTTGACGCTGAATGATTGGTCTCACCAGCTCGTAGCGTCGGCAGCGTCTGGACTTAAAACGAAGTATGGAAGCGAGGTAGCCCGACTCAAAACGTGTTCCCTGATCATGTAAGAGTACCGCGGGATGACGTCTGACGTTCTCGAAAAGAACGCGTATTCTATTCGCGCATTGAGGTTCGGTGGCCGAGTTGGTGAGCGCACCACCGCTCGGAACACGCGGAGCTAAAGCCGGCGCTGTAGGACCCAGGGATCCTGGGTTCAATCCCCACCCCTGGCCCGTTTCGATCTGGTTGAGCCACGGTGGGTTGAGCATATTCTCGGCGGTGCGGTCGTGTATATCGTTAGTGCGTGATGCACACTAAAGACCCCAGACCATAGCAGCGATTGTACCGCACTGGCTAAATTTCTTATCTACAGCAGAGTCGCCAGACGCCCATTGGAGCTGACGAACATCTAGCTGTCAGACGAACACACAACACACGAAAACTTCGAATCACTCAGTTAATGTGGTCCGAGGTTTTTGTTCGTGGCATTGCATTAGCAGGTGACCACACTCGATGTTGCAACTCCCTTTGTGCATACTGTTTTATATTGTGCCACTCCTAGTATGTTCTTTGCGTAGAATAATTACGAAATAAATCAAAACATAAATAAACTAACGAAACCCTTAAGAGCTTCTCACGCTCACAGCCCTACGTCCTGAACAAGCGATGTTAAAGCAAACTTAACCGGGGTAGATTTTTTTTTAATTATTAGTTTACAGTTAGGTTGAGCGCTCTTTCTGGTACAACTGATGTTTTTTTCGTTTGTTATGGTTTTTCAAGAAGAATTGCAAATTTTATATGCAAAAAAATTACTAATTACAACAGAACAACACGGAATCACCTATCATCACAAACCCGCAAACTTCTATTTTCACAGAGCTCTGCGTCAGCATATACACTTGAGCTCAGTTAGTGAAAACATATACCCGACAGAGTTGTTTCTGCAGGTCATTGTATATATATATTCATAGGGATGTATATCGATTAAGACGTTTTTGCCCGGTTAATCGGTAACGTCAATGAAATAATCGTTAGTCGGTGTAATCTGGAGACGGATAGAAATGTTAAAACATGGCGAAATATAATGTTATCATTTGGTGAACCCTTCTTGTGAAAATTGTATAGCATTTTTTTATAGACCAACACGCGGTCCTGACGTCACGCCGCTGCGGTGGCGCTGTTGACGGCACCACGCATGCGCAGACGCTTCAGTTCACGCGAATTCGGTTTCTGCGCATGCACAGTGCCCACACCGGGTGTGGGCAAAAGCCGGCTTGTTTGTAAACAGCGTGTCGGTCTATAGAATCAGTTTAAAGTTCGAACTTTAAATATTATCTTTTAAAATGTACAATGTCGCAATCACACTTGCGAAAAAAAAAAAAGAGTTGTGAAGGTAACTTATTGGCGACCACTCACAGAGTTATCTCAATTGCAAGGAAACATCGACAACGGTAAAGCACGATCAGAACAAAATGAATATTAGTAAGTTCACTTTTCAGTGTTTACCATTAAACCGGAGTCACACTGCTCATACGTCATACAAAATACAGTCTGCAAATATCAGTTACCGCAATCTCCATGGTTCGAATGCCGCCTGCCAAGTTTCCCCTCGAACTCATTGCCATGCGGCATTCGAAGCAGGGATCTCGCAGTGACTCGCACTCGAATCTGTATGCGGACTGTCTTTTGTATGATGTATAAGCAGTTTGACCCCGGTTTTAAGGAAACATAATAAAACATTATATATTTTATAGTTTCAAAATTAACAACATCTTAATTGACCGAAACTATACTGCTACAACAAAATTATTGCATGCCATTGAACTGATAGGTCGATGACGCAGCATCAGCAATCTTTCAGATTCGAGGGATGCCTCCTCGAAGATGATGCCGCTTCGGATGTTTGCTTGACTTACGGCCCTATCAGAACCGGGCCCATCCTCGCGAGTGCTTGCTTCTACGCGAGGTTACTGTCACTGAGCCGACGCTTTTAGCTCCCCGGCTGTTGCTGCTTTTGCCGCCAGAACTACCTTTGCTTACCGCTAATATCGCTAACTGTCGTGTCGCCGCCGTCGTCGGTTGTCCGTCAGTGGTCGCGTAAACGCTGCTGGGTTCACTGTCTCGAGCCGTTTCACCTCGAACAACGAGCGCGAAATGTCGTGGTCGTCTGCCGCTTGGGAATGAGCGGGACGTTCCAATAACTCAATCAGGGCCCCGGATTTACCCGCTTACAGCCGGCTACGAGGTCGTGCTGCTCGGCGTCTTCCCGGCCCTCGCGAGCAGGACCTCGGACAAGGTACTCCGTTCCTGCCCTCTCCGAAGAAGCAGACCAGCGGAGAAAGCCTCCGCTGCCTTCGCCGCCTGCCGTCTCGAGCGCTCGGATCGGGCATCGGAAGCCCGGGGACAGGCGCGCAGGATTAGCCGAACCCAGACCAGCGCGGCGGAGGCGACGCCCAGGCGTTCCCGTTGGACCGGCCTTGCTCAATACCACATCGAAGTCCTGCGCACGGCGTCATCTATGGTGCTTCTCCGACCCACCCCAAGCGGCAAAGACGCTGAAGCTCCACGGAAGTCGACGCAAAGCGGCAGACGCGTCCGTCTTGGCACTGCCGCGTGCTAGCGTCGTGCTTGTTGTGAGACACTGCTAGACGCAATGGCGGCGATGCTGACGCAAGCTAGGCGGCGCTACGTGGATCAACTCGTGATGACGTCATAGGGGGAGAGGCGGAGGCCTTGTCTTGCATAGCTGGCGGTATTGCCTCGCCCAGCGCTCGCTTCGATACCTTCGGGTTCCGGGGAGCGGCTTGTCTCGGCTCGACGTGGCCCACCGACTGTCGGCCGGGGCTCGGCGGCGTCCCGGGGCCCGTTCAATCTTGCTCGGCGGGGAGAGAACGCTCTCCGGGCGGCGCGGGGGCTTCCGTCGACGGGCGACTCCATCCTCGGCGTCGTCGGGGCTCTCTCGCGGAGACATCTTGGCGCACGCTGCAGGCGGGGCCGGCTCCGGTTCGATGCACTGACCCCTCGGTCGGAGACGTCACGACGTCTTCGTCTTCGCTACACGGGGCTGCCCGAAGAGGGCCGCCCCTGGGTTCGGACGCTTTCGAGCCAGACTCTTAGTTTGCCGGCGCCTCTCGAAACACCTAGAAGTCAAGGCCTGAGCCTTTCCCCCCGAAACGTCACCACTAGAGGATCCACGCAGCGCCGCTAAGGTGCCTGGAACGCGTCTCCGACTGGTGTGTTTAGCGTCCCGTCCTGCCCATACATCAAAAGCGGTCTCGAAGTGGCAACAAATGACGTCACAATAGCCGGAGTGTCATGCTGCTGACTGAAGCGATCCTGGCGGTTGGTCGTAAAAGTGCTGGCAAAAAGCATGAGCGAACGCCATTGTCGCTGTCGTCGCAGCGTCCCAACTTCCGGCCGCCGAAGATTCTGTGGACTGCCCCACTGGAGACCGACCTGCAGCAGAACAGGCGTCTGCTACATCTACCACCGATGCTGCGACACCGCCAGGATCGCGACCGGCGGCAGCGTGACACTTTTATGACGTCACTAGGCGGAGGTCGAGGGGCCACTTTTTTGGACACGGTAAGCAGAGCAATCGGAGACGCGCTCGCGTCAGCATTGTCACCGCCGCATCATGCGGCCTCTCACAACGAGTGCGACGCCAGCCCGCATCGACGCCAAGACGAACGCTCTCGTGGAGCTTCGATGTGTTTATGCCGCGTGGGGCCGAGCGGGAATCCACTAACGATGACGTCATGCGCAGGCCTTGTCTTCTAGGTGGCACTACTCGGATGGAGAGCACGCTCACCGAGCGATATTTGGCTCCTTTCGCCGAGTCGCGGAGCGGCAGAGTCGGTCATCGGCACCTCGGTGCTACGTATATCGCGTTGAATTTGTTTACATCGTTAAGTCTTCGAGGCTGCACTCCGATTTGTTTATAAAAAGCAGCACTCCGATTTAAACGAAGATAAAAAAGGAGGAGCGAATTTCTCAGCAAGTTTTCGCCACTTTTGTCTTGACAGGTAAGGGCGGTACCGCGCATTAGAAGTCCGTCTAATGCCTCGTTAGAATCCCGATCACAGGAGATGCGAAGAGCGTTGTCGGACGCCGGGCATTTTTTTATACTCCACGGAAGTCTTAAAACGACTCGACTTTGCGAGGGTTTGGCTTGTCTGCTCCGGATGTCTTGGTGAACGTCCTGTAAAGAAAATACACGCCTGCCGCTCCGTCTAAACGCTTGACTGACCCATGTTCTGTGGACAGTGTTCTGGAAAACCAGCGCTAAATATCTGGGTGACTTATGTAGGTCTCGGGACAGACGAATCGAAATTCTTGACTGTCCTTCGTCTTACTGATACGCAGCGTAGATTTAGAACCTCACCTTTTTCTCCCATTTCTTTTACGAGGGGGTGCTGAGAAGCATTTATCTTTGTCCCGTTCCACAGTAAGTAGAAAATCTAATCCTATTTCACACGAAATCTGCTACTGTTTATAGTGTTTGAGATAAACTTTAGCACTGCAATTAATGCAACTTTTTTGACTATCCAGGTTTGAAGACAAGATGGCGGCCTCCAGTGTAGACTTCACACTAAAAAAGAACGAAGCTAAAATGAAGTTTTTTTCTTTTTCTTTTTCTTTTGTTTTCTTGAAAGGCAAGACAGGATGGGCCATTTCAGCACAGAAGACGGGGACTGTCGTCAGCGTCTCGGAAAATGTGGAGGCACTGCACAATCTGATTTTGGAAGATCGGCAATGCTCACGTTTTTTTTTGTCGCGAATTGTTACCATGGATGAAACATGGATTTATTTATACAGTCCTAAGACAAAAAGCCCAACAACACAACACAACCAACAACAACAACAACAACAACAACACACAAACAACAAGGAGCGGTTCTCCACGTCCAAAAAGTTTCGAACGCAGAAGTCAGCTGCAAATGTTATGGCATATGTCTTTTTGGATAAAGACGGGATACTTCTGAACTACTTAGAACAGGGTACCACAATCACCGAAAGCTACTACATATTGCCGTTTGACAAATTGAATGCAAGCGCTAGTCTCCAAACGGCGTGGGAAGTTTCGCAAAGGCATTCTGTTTCTTCAGGGCAACGCCTCACCTCACACCGCCACCCTCACACAAAAGAAATTGATTGATTTATGCTTTACAGTGTTGAAATACCTGGACTATGCACCAGACGTTAGTCCCATCTGACTACCATAGTTTTCCAAGTTTAGAAAAAAGTCTCAAAGGATCCAAATTTTCGAGCATCGAAGATGCCACCTCTGCTGCAGATGCACTGTTTGCAGCCCAATCATCCTGCTTTTATTTTGAAGAGTTCAAAATACTGCATCAGTTTCAGAAGCGTGTTGACC
>JAZHYW010024095.1:0-67539 GCA_037355805.1 Ixodes ricinus
CACATAAGGCGACGCCTACTGTACTAAGATGCCTGTCGGGTGGCTCGTCTCTCCCATTGCCGGCCGGTCTGCCATCGTATTGTAGCCAAACGCCACGAGGTGGCGCTCGCGTCCGACCCTATATTTTTGGCTGGGCGCGAGCATGGTTAGGTATCGCCCGAAGAGTAGGGAACAGCTACAGCATAATCATTATCATCGCTGGGCGCTCGGCCCCTCTCGACGCCACTGGCGCGGCCTGCCGCTCGCAACTGAGCTCTGGTATTTGTTGCTAACATTATTTCAGTTTCAGTTTTGGTTTTTACGGTTAGCATCCTATTGAAGAAAAAGTTCCAATTGTTCTCCATGACCCTAGTTTATAATGCCAAAAAAAAGACGAAGATGAGAAAGTGTAAATATACTAAAGAGTGAGCCAGCGCTGCGTAAGTTTGTCTTTCTTTTGTATGCCTGGACGAGTAGCTGTTTTGCGGGTGCGCTGTTCCGCCTGTACAGCACCACGTCATTCATAGCCTTTGCACTCTCCGCGCCAGGGATGACACTGCACTATTGTTGAAGCACTATTCGCACAGCCCTACTGGTATCCGCAATAGCAGGCGTCAAATCTCCCGCGCGCTCACGGCCGCGAGCGATAGGGTCAGTTGGCAACGCCCCTCGCGGTCGTTTTCGTGAAGGAGGAGGAAAAAGGGAGAGGGCACGGCACGATCGCTCGCCGCTACTCATGACAGGCATCTTAGTACAGGAGGCGTTGCATAAGGTATTTCGCATCCCACAATGCATAATAGCTAATGGCTGCGGTTAAAAAGAACATGACGGTTGTTTCAGGCACATGGTATCTCGACGATTGATAAACTCACCCATCGAAGATATGGTATGGAGGGGCTTCTTCGAAATGAAGAAGGAAGAACTAGGTTCTGTGATGGAAGGGCTGGATCGGGCTTTCCAAGTATAATCGGGGCCAGTCACGGAAGCTTCAGATTTATCGTGTCTCTTTCTAAGAAAGCATCCGGACATATGGAACAAAATGAGGGCAGTGGTGAGTGACCAGCCCGCCTCAGAAGAGGGTCCAACCAGAACAAACCTCACCTTAGCGAGAGGGAAAAGCTGAGATGCAGAGTGGGCGTCACTCCCAAGGCAGAGGTTGGGAATGATTGCACGTAGCGGTTTCTTTTCTTCGTCCTTTTGTCAAGCGCCTGAGCACGCTCAGTGTGAGACTAAGTCTGACATCATTGCCATTACACGTGCAGACTCAAATAACTCAATATTGTCGGGTATTAATTATTAAAAATATATCGAGATGATAAAAGTGAAAAAAGATGGGGCTAGAGCAAGGAAGAGTCGAGGGGAGGAGAGAATTTAAAAAACAAGGCTGTGTCAATATGGAGCTTCGCGCCATAGGAACGGGGCGGCTGAGGCCTGCGAGATCTTCGCGCGCTCTGGCAGCGCTTTCCGGCGCCGGGGAGGATTACTCGCGCCGGGAAAGTCACGGCGCCGGGAAAGTTGCTCGTAAACTTTATGAACCAAGCGTGAAAAATATAAAGTCTTCATCTCCGGTGTATAGTAACTTTTGTACTTGCTTGGCAATTTAACTTGAGTATTTGAGTTCGAGGTAATAAGAACTAGGAACCCGGCAGGTAATAGAACTTCTTAGCAAATTATTGCCGGGTTCCGCTTCAGCGGAAGGAGCGGACATTACTCCAAACCTCCAACCAGGGTGCCCCTAGCGCCAAACAGGTCGTTTTCATCGCTAGGTCGGCTAGCCCCTCTTACAGCCGCTGCACCCAGATTGCGTTTCTCAAGTTTCGCGCCGGAGAAAGATCGCACGCGGAATTTGTAAGAGCATTAAATACTCGTCGTAATAATGAAAAACATAATTTACTTCCTAGGAGGCGACAACATCTAGATGGCCGCGAACTCTCAAGACAGCCTGTATTGCAGATCAATTTCCAACTGCTCGATCGTTGGTTTATTGGCGGGGTTTGCAATGCCAGGTAAGGAAAGCGGTGACGAAGGCGTTGGTCATCCGCGAGGCGTCTTTGCCTTTGCGCCTGCTTGCGTCTTAGCCTCGCTATATGGCGTTATAACGTGGAAATAGACCGATCTCACCAGCCAGTTTGACTACGCCACCGCTGCCGCAATGCATCGAGGGAGCTTTGAGTGCTTTCTGCGCGTGCGACAACCTCGCTGGAGCTCTGCGCGTCCTGGAGCATGAGGCGGCGCAGGCCGTCTTGTGCACTGCTGCCGCGCATCCTGCGAGCTAAAGTAATGGCGGCGTCGCGCATCCGCGCCGGGCAGCTTGGTGAGATCGGTCTATTGACGCTGGCTTGACCTCAACACAGATGCAGTTTCCCCGCTATATTTAGCGAGAAAATTAACGTCACGTGACACGAAGCCATGACTTAACGTGACGTCGCGGAAGCCGTGACGTCATTTCTGTAGCCCGTACACGACTAAACTGCGGGACCCTAGCCATAACTACGGCGGGGGAATTTTCTCGCTCAGATTTGTAGCGGGCAAATGGACGCCATGTGACGTCAACACCAATTCGGTTTCCGCGCTACGCTTAGGTTGAAAATGATGTTACGACCCTTGCTGTCGCGTCACTCATGATAAACTTCAGCGGCAGGAGGAGAGAGGACGAAACGAGGAGGAGGAGCGAAGCGCACCGCCCTATCTTTGTAGTCGCTTCCAAGCGCTTGCTTGTCTAGTTTCCTTCAGCCGTTGTCTTGGGAATGCCGGTGGAGGACAACGTGCCTGAGATGCTCTGCTGGCCCAAAAGCTGTCGGCCACCTCCGACAGCTTTCGGCGATTTTCGTTCCAGGTTTATTGCTGGAAAATAGGATTTATTATTAAAAAAGATGTTCAGAAATCTTAAGAATTTTCCTCAAGAATAAATATGGCTGAAGTATAGGACACTCACAGATGCCTCTTACAGGAACGCTCATAAAGCAAGCACACATGAAAGCTACGAGCTTATGCTGAACGAATCGACGCAGATGCAACATTACAACATGACATGCAACATTATTTTGACAAAACACGGCAGTGCAAGCATTTTAAATTCATATTTGTATGCCTCATTGATAAAACGTGCAATTTGAAACAATCTAGGCGATTTCACTAAATCAGGAGCAAGGTAACATCTATATTTTAAAACAATAAAATATAAAAACATATAATGACGCACACATTATTTACGCTCCATATTAGTATAGTCGTCAGTAATCTTATCTGTCATGCGGAAGTCAAGGGTGTAATTCCTCAAAGGGAAGTCTCTATCTTTACTTGGTACAGTTTATGTTGATGTCAGTTTTTTTATACCCATATTTCAGGGTCATTCGCCAGCTTGCATTGGAGTTGATTTCGTAGCATCCAGGCTTCTAAAAGCAAGTGCATAGTTGAATGTAGGCTAGGTATTCTTTATTTTTTTAAATGGAGTACTAAGCGTTTTATTTAGATGAGGAGAAAGCAGCCAGTAGCGCTCTATTCAATCTTTTTTTGTGTGTTTTCAGGTTGACTTATTTTTGCATTCAAAGACTAGCCCTTTTGAGGCGGTGAATTTTGTCGGGTTTCACCAGTGTTATTTTTGAGCATATAAAGTCGCGAAATATTTATGCAAAATTAATTTAATGAAGTCGACAACCGTGAAGTTGTATAGACAGGACAGTGATTCCCACGTGAAATATTGAAGTTTACGTGCACCTAATAGCCTCGTGACCTTATGGCCAGCTAGCTTCAAGCAAATTGCAAGAAGCCTCCATACTACCTATAGTGGAATTTATCGACGCCGATTCTAGGAATCAGTTCTGCCCTGGCGTCGTTTGTTACTTACGAACGAGTAGAAATAGGTCATTCAAAAACGAAGAGTTCCGCCTCCTTCAGTAAGAGTTGCGCCCGGAGAGAGCGCTAACCAAGGCCTTTTGATATTATAATGTGAAGAGTGCCGTCCGACGGTACTTCTACCTGGCATTTAAGTGCCATCTCCTTTGGACCGATATTATAGTATGGCTATTTTTACTTAAACACTGTTCTGTTAAATATTAAATTTAATATTTTGTATACATGGCAAATATTATTTGAAAACAATTTTTGAGATTTTAAAGTACATTAAATAGCACAAAGGAGAACATGCATGTGCAGGAGTCTGCAATTATAGCACAAAGCAAACTCCGACCAGAGCCTTCAAGAATTGTGCTAACGTTTCAAAACATGCTTGGCTTTTCTCGGTGTTCACTGAATCACAGGAAAGCAGCCGGATCGAGGCAGCTGCAGCTCTCATCATCTCTTGCCAAGAGCAACCTATTGTATGGAGGCAGTCCTTTGTTGTTCTTTTCGTCAGGTTGCGTAGGCCCTGCGTGGAGTGAGTTAGATGTACCACGATTTAAAACCAAAACGTTTCCCAAAGTGAGGCTCGGTTTTGATTCCGTGTGCGTTCATGAAGTCGATATGATGGTCGAGATCCTTGCAGTATTCAGCAGCAGCACTGTGTCGCAGTCGAGTTGTCCCGACGTCGTTCTTTGCCTGCGGGGTTGTCGTTCCAAAATGAATATTCTTTTGTTGATAGGATTGGTGTACCTGACTCTTGCACGGGATTTTGACCTTGTGGCTTCAACGGGCGTTTTTATCGAGGCTTTAGCAATAGAATGAAAAAGATACAGTACTCGAAAAGCTCTGGAAAAAAAAACCTGCATTGTCGTAGAAGTCCAGGGCGAAACAACTATGTAGAACAGACAAAGTGCATCTGCAGTGGCCGCACACCGCAGGCTTGCGACTACTGTGAAGACGCTTTTGCGACACCACCAACACTGTGGAGAAACCACCAGCCACTGTAAAGATGCAACCAACAAGCAGGTATCGATGGGTGAGGAAGGTTTTGGCCACTCGTCAAGTTGCAAAGAAGAACGTCAGGTAAGCTCATATGGTTATTGGAGGCTTCCCGTACCGAAGCTTTGTTTTATGGTATGGAGCTTGTTTTTATGGGTAAATTCCCACCAGGACTGCCAGTTTTCAAAGTGCAAGCCGTATGGATATTGTAAGGTCTTGATGCGGTATGCGGGCGTGTGAAGGGGAAAGCTTATGCGAGGAGGTGACCAGATTTTTTGTAGCATCATTGCTGCAATGACCACATGGCTAGGGTTCCAACAAAATGTAATATCCTTCCCATCCGCGAATTCCACTTAAAATTTAGCACGTACCAGTTGAGACGACGTGTTCTGGGTTGGATTAAGGTGATTTGCTGCAGTAATAACGCTCTGAGAGTTTTCAAAACGAACAGATTTTATCACTTTTCTCAGGATAATACGGACAATCGCCGAAAGTACGCCATATAGCTCGGTTGTAAAAATGCTGGCAACACTTTTTAGCCTTGTTACATCTGTAAAAATATTGAATGAACAGCAGAGCCTACATGCTTTGAGGACATGGCCCCATTGGTGTAAAATTGGTGATAATTCTTGTACTTTCCTTGTAGTGCAAGAAATGCCTTTTATAAAATAAGTTGGGAGGTATTTTGCTTATTACATTTTCTGAAATACAAATCAGAAGCCATCGGTTCCATATCCCATAAGACAGTCTGACATTCACATTCCTGGAGGTGTACATTTCCACGAGGCAGGTCAAAGGAGAAAAGAAGGCTGCCAAAACGAAGAATCAAGAGTCGAATAGCAGTTGGTTGTAGCCAAACGTACGATAAAATCTAGTCTCTCGAATATAACTGTGGGCTGAATGACTAGAATCTGATAGAACCTTGTAAAACTTAGACTAGACTTTGGAGCTGCTTTCTTTTTTTCGAGTGACATTTCATTAGCGTCGACATACAGGCATGGGAGAGGAGATGCTCGAAAAGCACCACGTGCTAGGCGCAAGACAAAGTGGTGCACATGATCAAGCATCTTCAAGGCAGACGACTGAGCAGATGCATATACGATAGCGCCATAATCAAGACGTGATAGTAGAAGAAAGCAGTCTCGACGAAGCAGACACCTTTTACCATAGCCCAAAGACCTGTGAGAAAGAACTTTGAGAATGTTCATTGCCTTCATATACTTTGGCTTCAGTCACTTGTCCTAGGATACAAAGCTATGTTTGCGGCCGAAAATCACTCCCAGAAACTTATGTTCTGGTCTAACTGCAATGCAATTTCCATTTAAACTGAGAATCGGATCTCATCAAATACTGCGCGCCGCAGAGCAGCAATAAATGTATCATGTGAGCAAATCGGCTTTATCTGAATGAAGCTGGCGTTATCGTTGTCTGTAGCAGCGATAAACGGCCCCTGAGTTCCCATTGACTGAGCGAAAAGCACTAAATTGCGTCTGTGGCGGCAAAAAACGGCAACAAAATTCCCTGAGCGAAAAGGGACCTACGTTCCCATTGGCTGCGACGCGTTATGTGGCTCCATAGCAACGGCGTCATTTGTGCTAAGGAGCCAGCCGAACTGCTGGAGGCGCAGTGAGATGGGAGTTCACGGGTATGCGCTGGCCCAACATTAGGCCTAATGTTAGGTCTATGGTTGCGCTTTGACGCTTAACGTCCTCAACCTGTACGCACAGCTGTTTGACGTGAGGAGGGGACACATATATGCGCTGGCCTGACATTAGGTCTAACTTTACTCTTTGAAGTCAAACATCGTCAACCGGTACCCGCAGCTAGGGCGACGATGATTACGAGAGGACACGTGATTTCAGCATGCGGGGCACCGAGCTTCGCACTCCCGCCGCTGCCTCACCCAGCGCCGCATCGGTTACCAAAAAGCCACGGATGCTTTCGCACTCACAAGTCATAAGAACTGCTTAGGTGTAGTCAAAATGTTTTCTAAAGGCAACTTCAAACCATTTTTATGAGCCCATTTAATCGTTTTATTTATGGTTAACTGTTGCTGCCTTTCCCAACTAGACGTATTATAGGACGCAACAAAATTTCAATATAATCAATATATAAGAAATATGATACGGAAGAACGTATGACCTGGCGGAGGAAATTAATTTTACTTTGAACGAGTGGCACTCACAAATCCGCCCAGAAAAACGCTCTCCTGATCAAATGAATCAGATAATGTTTTTCCTAGCAGGACACGAAAAGTGCATCCATTGAAAAAGTTCTTTATGAAATGAACAAATTTGCCACGTACTTCATACATACAAAGATCGCGCAAGATTCCGTGTTTTCAAGTGGTATCATACCTCTTTTCCAAGTCAAAAAGACTGCTACACAATTCTGCGTATCCGCAAACGACTTGCCTAACACAGTCTCCAGCCGAACTAAGTGGTCGGTCATGAAGCGACCAAGTCGAGAGCCGTACTGATTTTTATATAACATATAATGATATTCAAGAAGATAAGCAAGCCGTTTATTAACTAACGTTTCAAACGTTTTACCCAAGCAACTCGTCAAGGCTGTTGGCCTTTATCTGCAAGGAAGGAGAGGATATTTTCCGGGCTTCCGCATCGGAATAACACCTGCCCGCTTCCATTCGGTAGAAAAGTATGCACCTTTCCACAGACTATTGGAATAAGTGACGATGGCAGCGAGTGCCTCCTTCGATAAGTGTCGGATGATCTCGTAATGTATTCGGTCAGGACCTGGGGACCAGTGCTTTCGGACGTTAAGAGCCATTTAGAGCTAAAACATTCCAAAAGGTTGATCGTAGTGCGTAGAGGCTGCTGGCTTTAGTTCTTCCCGCTTTGTCGTAAACATCAAAAACACTGAAAAGTAATTTGAGGAGTTAGAAAGCGCCGCAAATTGTTCATACAACTCATTAACCTGTTCCCGCAACGAGTCCACTGAAAGAAAAAAGGAGCTGTAAAGTAACGGTATTTGTCTTCGACTTTGTTAGGTCGTTCCGCCTCTTCCTTTGCTGGGACGTTGCTGCTGGAAGAGGTTACATAACCTTTCCAATACTTCATCTTTGCCTGCTTCCTGGATGAACGAGCTCAAGCTGTATTCCTGTGAAACTCTTTGAAATTCATTTCTGTCGTCTATCTCCCGAATATACCTCAAGCCTTATCTTGTTTCTTTCTTGGCGGTGTAACATTCCTTATTTCACTATGGCTTGCACTTTTTGCAATATTACAGGAACTCTGTGGGAAGGAGCGACAGCCAGCTTTTCTGATCTTATCTGTAACGTACATGGTGAATTCTGAATATGTTAATGGTAATAACATGGAACTTTTGGGCTCCAACTTTACGCTAAAAATACCCGTCTGCGGTTTCCAGTTTCCATCGAAGACAGCATTTTATGAGGCTTTCAATAGAAACCCGACTCTCCAGAACGCCTGACAAGCGGTCACTCTCAAACGAATTATTTAAAACTGTCCAAGTAAATAAAAAAAACGCTAATGGAAGCGGAATCGAAGCGGAAAAAAAGGTTGGCTCTTTCGTATTCGTAAGGCACATCCCACAGGATTGTAAATACTGTCCAATTACTCCCCCCCCCCCCCACGTGAGTCATGACGGGCTGTACCCCACAAGGGGTGACGAAAATTAAAATCTGCTAAAATAAAAATAGATGTTGGAGTTGCGTAACCAGGCGTTAAGGATAATGAAGATGCAGTGGAATGTTTATGGGTATTTAAACAAAAACAAAAATACTAAGGCCGTCCGAATGAAGACGGCTGGAGATTTCCGGCGGCCGCGGCGACGAACGACTGGAATCTATTAGTGTTTCCTCGCGCCTTCTCTATCCTCCAAAACGTTAACTTTGCAAGGTGACCAGTGAAATGGTGGCTATCGCGCTGTCCAGATGGCAGAGAGTTTTTAACGTGGGCCCAGGTGCCCTCCACCGTATTGGTGTGCGCGCCAGTGTTCGGGTCGACAAAGTGCAGGTTGTGGCTGACGGTGAGGTGCGTGAAGTGAGCGTCATCTGCAAGCTTGCGATAGCCAGCTCAACAGTCAGTGATTATTCTTGTTCCAGGGCGGACCCACTGCGGCTATTGGCCCATGCAGGGTTTAGCGTCACGGGTCTTCACGGGAACAATAAAGCAGCACCTGCTGCCACGCTCCACACCGCCGAAACCCCACTGGCCGGGCCTTAAATACCCGCGATGGTACTTTCGCCGCCCGAACATATCTCGTCTAGTTCTACAGCCACGCCTTCGCCGCCAATCATCTTTGAATGCGTAAAGACGGCATTTACCACAACCTCCCGGAAAAGGCTCGTCCAATCAGTTATTGTTTTACTTGCGACATCAGTCTCCCGCTGAATGATGGCGCACGGTAGGTTCTGGCACCAGAGGTAGATGAGTTTCATAAGTTGGGAAAGCGTCAGGTGCGATCCCTCGAAAAAGGAACCGCTTCGTACGAAGACCTCGCTCGGGTACTGAACCATGACCGGCTTCCTCTTGGGCACTTCACGAGTCACCCACACAGCGCAGCTCCACGAGTAGCCATCCCCAGATCTAGCGCGGACTTGCCGCGTCATCGCAGCTTCGCACTCTGGGCACGCACGAAAACCCAGGAGCAGGCCATGCCCTGAAGGCAAATTAATTGCTTCAAGAGCGTCTTTCAAAGCGTCATCATGACGGCCCAAGTTAAACGCCATGGCACTGCGATGTTCGCCTCGAGAAGAATAAAGCGCCGAGGGGTTTGGGGTTGTGGGGATATTTATACAGCGTGTAGTGGCTCTGCCATTTAAAGTTGCGACGAGTCACTCGCTGTAGATGAGCAATTTAGACAGTGCGGTACAACCGCTAGCCTGGGAGTTTTTAACGTGCACCACGCAGTAGTGATGCACGACCGCACGCCGGTACGATGCTCATCCAGATCGAAACGGGCAGGGTGGGTGAACGTCGAACCCAGGGTTCCTGGGTTCTGCAGCGCGAGCTTTCGCACCACGCGCGTCGAGCTGGGTGTGCGCTTTAGCCCACTCGGCCACCGATCCCCCGCCGAGAGGGTTGAACGAGCATAGCTGAGCGCTTCTTTGCATTTAATATTTTTATTTAATCCGCCATTTTATACCTCGTGACACCATTCTAACAAACTCAGTGGTTAATCGGTCGGACCACCATCGCGTGACAAAACCAACGCCAATCGTATAGCCAGAACGGTAGCCACGGTCGGCATCGTTACAAAAAAGAAAACAGTCGGACCCAACAACAAAATAAAGTAACAAAGTGAATAAAAAAACAAAAAGAGAGGAGCCGTTTGATTCTCGGGCGGCGTGTTATTTGATGCAAGACGGAGGGGCCTTGTTACTGGCAATGTTCCTTGTTTGTTTTCTTTCTTTGTTTACCCTAGAGGATGGCACGTCCCTTATTTGAAGCTGACTTGTTAATTTAACAACAAACAACGCGTTGCAACGAAGGAGGGAGGCAGTCTTGGCGTCAGGATTCGACGTGGTCTAAAAGTAAAGAAAAGAAGGAATGCAAGACATATACCGTATTGCAAGACCGTTATACTCCGCACTCGGCGAGGCCTCATAAAGGTCGGGTTCTCACATGCAGCGAAGCGCTTATGTGCGCTCCTCACTTGCCGTCAGCTACTTATCGTCTGCCATGAGCAACAGTTTCGACGGTGCGATACAAAGCTTGTGAACTCTCCTCCTGTCAGCACGGCTTAGGTAGCGCAACCGCTTGTAGCGCTCCGCTGCGTGTGTGAACAGGCCTTAACGCTGCCGACGACCGTTAGGCTATTTATTTTGTTTTTCAGACTTTTTATCGTGACGACTGCTCCACCGTGCCTCACAGTTTCCAGCGGAGATCCGGCAGTTCGAAGTCATTATTATTTTTGTCGCTTGAAGGGCACTCGTCCTACGCTGCTTCGTTCCTGACGCCATAAAATATATGGGGTGGGAAACGTTAGCGTCACGTATAAAAAATAAAAAGTTTAGTTCTTGGTCAGATTTGTTTTTGGATACAATTAGTCCATTAATTAATTTGTCCGATAATTTAGCTTCGTTATTAGCATATTTTGTGTGCCTGCGTGAAATACAGCACCCAACGAGAAGACATGAAAAGAACGCTGCAACTGCTGAACCTAGACCATTTAATGTCACCGAAATTTTGCGCCGGAGAACACTTTGCGGTATCAGTGTATCGTTTCGGAACAGCGCCACAAAGAAAACGTCGGGACACTGGACTTCTGGACCAACTTTGAGTGCGTGTGCGTGTGATGCGTGTGTATGCCATTCTCTCTTTTTTAGATTATAGGCGCGAAATATTCACACTGACTAGGGTCTGAGTAACAGCACCCAGATGTTGGCCGAGACTTTGCATTCCACGGGTTACCCAGTCTTTACATACATGGATAAAAACCAGACATGTACACGTTACCCAAAAAAGTAACTAAATACCGTTACTCGTTACTCGCTCAAAAAGTAACTAAATACGTTACTCGTTACCGATTCTCAAAAGGAACGCGTGAGTTACCTCAAAAGTAACGAGTTACTTTTCACGTTACTTTGAAGACCAAATACACAACTGTTTTTGTTTCATGGTTTATTGTTTTCTTTTTAGTAGTCGTTGCCCTTAAGCAGCAGCTGCCTGTCGAAGTTTTCATCAGTTATGTTTCCCGCTTCCTTGAAAATACATTTCCGGTGACGCTGAAGCGTCGTTCTACTGACGCGCTCGAAGGAACGGCAGTGTTGTGCTTCAGCAAGAGCTGGTGAATCTTCGGGAACTGCGCCTTCATTGAGGACAGCGGGTAAGGGGTTATGTGCCTTCCCGTGTTTGCAACCTCCGGGTTTACATTCGGTCCGGACCCGGTTCTAGAAAGTTCAATTAACGAACCTGATTGTGCTCGCTGGGTGAAGGACATTCTCAGCTGTAGAGTTCAGTACAGCAACGTTTATCGCTGGACACGTCAGTCGAACTGTTCGACTGACGTGTTCAGCGATACATGTTGCTGTATTGTCATACTGTTTATTTGTTTTTCGGGTTTTCCATCTGCCTTTGTCGCAATAGACACATACTAAGGCTAGAATAAAAACAAGGCCGTTAAAGCGGTGTTGTACACGTTACTCCTCAAAAGTAACGAGATACCGTTACTCGTTACTTGGCCTTAAAAGTAACTAAATACCGTTACTCGTTCCTTTTCTGAAAAAGTAACTAAATACGTTACTCGTTACCGAAAATAGTAACTAGATACAAGTAACTCGTTACTTGTAACGCGTTACGTACATGTCTGCTTATAAAAAACACACTGCTTCCTTCAGAGTAGCGCGCGTGCGGCCCCCGGACATCTAAGGGCATCACAGACCTGATATTGCTCTGTTTCAGCTACTAGGAACCACTTGTACCTCTAAGAAGGGAGGAAGGTGCACAGAACCACGCACCTATTTATTAGGCTAGAAGAGGGGTGGTTAGGATGACCGTCTCAAGAGCCGCAAAGAAAATCACGGAGCTTCCAAGAGTTGGGGGGAAGGGGGATGAGGATCAAACTTTTTTTTGCAGCAATAAACAAAACTGAACTACTTTCAGTCTATCCGAGTCAAAACTAACTAATCTGTACGTAAGGTCGCAGTAGCCCAAGACTACGAAACCGCAACCTATTTATCGATTTAAACACGTTCCATTACTCTTTTTGAGGCGCTGCGTCGTGTTACTTCTTCGTCTGGTCATCGTCTTTTCGCGCTGTTTTTAATTCCGAAGGAAGTGCTCGTGCGTCCGGGAGGGAGGCGGCAGAAAGGGAGGAGTTGGAAAGGGTGGGGAGGAAGCCGCGAGCCGCACTTCAACACGCGAAGAGCCGCACGCGGCTCGCGAGCCGCAGCTTGGCCACCCCTGGGCTAGAGTCTCGTTCGTTATCGGAATTAGCCAGATAAACTGTAAGTTTTGGAGGAGAAAGAAGGCGCGCGGATGCATCTGATAGATTCCAGTCGTTCGTCTCCGCGGCCGCCGAAATCTACAGCCCCGACGCAGACGGGGACCTTCCCCATAGTGCGGAGGGACGAGGATTCTGACGGCCCCGGTGACTTCGAGTGATCCGGCGCTGAGCCCGTCGCCCGCCTGCGTGCATAAAGACGACTTATGCGCCAACCGCTTGTCAAGTGCTCGTTACGTCAGTTTGGTTCTAACAGCGGTCTAAACGGCCCTTTTCAGGGCTTCCATATTCTGTAAACGGAGCAGTTTTCTGAATGTGGCACCCCGTGTATCTGTAAAACGTTCACAGGAAAGACGCAGCAAATGTGTGTGGTCCCCAACCTGGATATTGCGCGTTATGATTCAAACTAAAGATTGATCTTGATTGTTTCGCGCGTCTTTGATCCCAATAAACGCCCCCGTTGCAGTCGTCCCGCTGTGCTTTCGCTTGCTCCATTGCCGTCGGCGTGTCTCAGCTTCGTCGTCTTTGCCAGCGGCGCACCGCCGAAGGCGGCCGTTCTGACACACAGCTTTCGGCTTTGGCTAGAGCATGGCGTTCGTAAAATGGCGTCAGTTATTGCTGGCTTCACATGGCGGTACCGTGCGTGCTTCCATTCATTCGGCGTTCGATGCCATGGTGACGGCGATGAAAGCAGACGGACTTTATGTTGCGGAAGAACGCTCCGGCACAGCTATACCAGGTGCGTACTGGGGCCCTTCATGCACGCTTTTCAATGGGCGGAAGGCGAACCAAAGGAGTTCGAAATAAGGACTTAAGGCAGAAGGCTGCATTTCTCCAGCGCCTCATTTTTTGAAAAGGATTACAATAAAAGCGCGTTTTTTTGGCCATCCCGTGCCCTGTTTATTTTATCCGTACCACGGGTCTAAAGTGCCAAACTGCCATAAGAATAAAAGAAAATGTAGAGGCCAGACAGGGGGCATGCTACTTTGGCAGGTTGTTGTTTTTGAAAACTTTATTCAAAAATGAATGAAAGGTCAAAGAAAAGGAAGGGGAAAAGAAAGAAGTGGAGTGGTTATGTGCCCATATCGCGGGGCTCCAGTTGCTGCTTGAACGTGCAGTGCTCTGGCTATACAAGCAGCTTCTGCGTGCTGGCTCTCCCGCCCGTTAGTCCCGCTTCCCAGTCCTGGACTGAAGGCCTCTCCATCGCAACCAGTCCTGGCACCTCGTTGCGCACCCAAGCTATGTGGTAAATGTCCGCCCAATAAGTACCACAGAAAGGCAGCCCTGCCGTGGTGTACCTCTGCGGATACCACAGGCGACGCTTAAATGGCGTCACGAACGTGTCTGTTTGAAGTCTTCGCCACATCCATTCTTCCTCCTTCCTCAGTCCCTTAGCCAGGCCAGGCAATTCTAGCCTGCCTAATCTCGCCTTAAGGGCTTCGACATATGAAAGTTCAGGATCTAGGTCTACCTGATTCCGGGCCGTGTCCCTGTAAAACGCGCCTCGGGCAGGGCAATTGCCGCCTCTTTCACCACCTACCCCATGCGTTCGGGTGCCCAAATCAAGTGCACTCCTCTGCGACAACCTTGTTCAGGATGCTTCGTGCCACCGAGCTAATCGCCCCGCGCGCAAAGTTTCTGCAAGCCTTTTGCGATTCCGATATTGTCAGGCAGCAGCGCGGCACCACATCGGCCCATCGCTTATTCTTCGTACCTTCATATATTCCAGTTCATCGCCGTCGGTCCCTGCTCTTTGACGACTCAGCTATTCAGCCGCACGTGCCACTGCTTCAGATACGTCATCACCTTTCCGGCTGGTGACTGGTCCTGCCTCTGCTCGTCGCCAGGGACCAGCATTTAGAAGAGCGGGCCATCTCAAGTCAGCGGCACTTGGCAGCAGCGCGGCACCACATCGGCCCATCGCTTATTCTTCGTACCTTCATATATTCCAGGTTTGCGCTCATTCCTTTTTGTTAATCAATCAAAATTACGACAAAACGCCGTTGCTGCTGCCTGTAAATCGTTTTTTGTTTGCATTTGTTTACGGTCTGACTTATTTCTTGTTTTCCTGTGTGTGTTTTCCGTTATTGCGCTCTACCGATTTTTGCTCGGCCCGACATGGGCAACGAAACCAAAGAACTAGCTAAGGCGCTGGAGGATCTTCGCCGCGAGCTGCGTGCAGACTTGCGCAGTTTGAAAGAAAGCGTGAAGTTCTGTAGTGATACGTGCGATGGAGTGAAGGTAATAAGGGACGACATGAAAGAACTACGTAAAGAAATACTAGACCTTACGAAACGGAACCAGGAACTCGATGCTGAAAACTGCAGGCTAGGCGCCAGAGTAGAAGAATTAGAGCAGTACCAAAGATCGAACAATCTTGAAATCAAGGGGGTGCCAAGCGAGGGCGATGTGACTGATGTTATCAAGAGAATCGGCGCCCTTCTTGATGAACCAGTGGCGGATGCGGACATTGACATCTGCCACCGCGTCGCCACTTTTATGCCAGATCAAAAGAACATAATTGTTCGCTTCGTCCAGCGCTCAAAAAGGAACAAAATTTTGGAAAAGGCCAAAAAGAAACGGATCACTACTGCATCCCTCGAGTTTGGCGGAGCCGAGTCACCGGTTTATGTAAACGAGCACTTGACAGGCTTGAACAAGAAACTGCTGGGAACGGCTATCGCGCAGAAAAGAAGGGTTGGGTGGAAGTTTGTGTGGTGCTCTGGTGGCAAAATATTTGCGCGTAAAGATACGACGTCAGATGTACTTAAAATTACTTGCCTGGGTGATGTTGAAAAAATTAGAAATTAGCATAGAATATTTCGATGACTGCTGTATTTTTTGTATTACTTCATAATTCTCGATGACGGTGCATGATTCCTTTTACCACCCTCACGAAGTGAATGCGTTATTTGAAAAAACTGATCAGAAATGTCTAAAATTTTTTCACCTTAACGTTAGGTCAGCGCGATCTAAAACCGATGACCTCTTTTTACTTTTTAACACGTTTCAACCAATGTTCGATATCATCATGCTCACTGAAACCTGGTACAGCGATGACAGCGATGTTTTTCTTTTACCGGGATATGAACACTTTTATCTCAACCGCAAACAAAACCGTGGTGGTGGTGTATCCATCTTGATATCAAACACAGGTTTTGAGATTGTATCCGAATACTCAGCAATTACAGATCATTACGAAGTACTATGCATACGTAAAAACCTTGAAGTGTATTGTGTTGTTTACCGCCCACCAAACGGAAATGTGTCCCAGTTCTTTGAATTTCTAGAAAAGTTGTTTAGCTCTATGACTGAAGTTAAATGCAATTTCATCCTTGGAGGCGACCTAAATATTGATTTTCTTGATTTATCACGTAATCACTCGGAGTTATCTTTATTACTGTCTGCACATAATCTTCAGAATGTCATATCTCTTCCCACGCGTATAACAGCGTCATGTTCCTCCTTGCTTGACATTTTTATTACAAATCACGATAGCTCAGATATTACTGCTGGAGTAATGTGTTTAGATTTGAGTGATCATTTGCCCATATTCATGCTGATTCATAAACATAACGCTACAGCTAGAACGAAGGTCAATGAACTTCAACCCGCCAGATACATTAGAAGCATTAACGATACAACGTTGCAGACGTTTAGAAGAAACGTTGCGAGCACGAACTGGAGCAGTATAATAGGCATAAAGGATATAAATAAAGCTTACGACAAATTTATTGAGGTTTTTAAAAGTATTTATACGTCTTCATTTCCATTAAGATTGGTTAGAACCGTTAGACGTGCCCGCAAACCCTGGGTTACCAAAGATCACTTAAAATCAATGCGTGCCAAAGATCGCTTATATAAAGCATTTTTAAAATCGCGAGACTTGGTCAAACTAGCAGAATTTAAGTTACTGAGAAATCACCTGAACGCAGATTTGAGGCGTGCAAAGCGAAACTATTATAACCAACTTTTTGATCCTGAATGTATGAAGCATCCTGACTTGCTTTGGAAAAGACTTAATGCTCTCTTGGGCAAAAATACTAACAATGATAGAATAGAAAAATTAGTTATTGATGGGATGGAAAAGTGCGGTTCTGCACTATCAGATGCTTTTAATCGTTATTTTGTGAACGTTGGGTCGAGTACCTACTGCAGTGATGCAGCACAAAATATACCTAGAGTTTGTGATACTATATTTTTTTATCCTACCGATGAATATGAAGTTTTTTCGACGATAAATAATTTACGCAACAATCACAGTTGCGATGCTGATAGTATAAACATTAAACCCGTGAAATTTGTTGTCGACCTCATTGTGCCTTGTTTAACACATATTTATAACCTTGCTCTTTCGTCGGGTGTGTTTCCCACAGGCATGAAAACAGCAAAAGTAACAGTACTGTTTAAGGCAGGAGATAGAAATAGTATGGGGAACTATCGTCCAATATCCATTCTTCCTATTTTTTCAAAAGCATTAGAAAAGCTTATGCACTCAAGGATTACAAATTTCTCAGATCATCATAATGTATTAATAGAATCTCAGTTTGGATTTAGAAAATTTAGGTCTACCGAGTCTGCACTTTTGCGCCAAAAAGAAATTATTTTAGATAATTTAGAAAAAAAGTTAAGAACGATTGGCGTTTTCCTTGACTTTAGTAAAGCGTTTGATTGCATCAACCATGGTATACTTTTAGATAAGCTATTTTCGTATGGCTTTCGGGGTGTTTCATTTTCATTGTTAAGGTCATATTTTGAGAACCGTTGCCAATATGTTTCCATAAACGAGCATAGGTCCTCTTTCCTTAACATTAATTGCGGTGTTCCCCAAGGAAGCATTCTAGGTCCCCTTTTATTTCTTTTTTATATAAACGATATAGTTGCTATTGACTCTGAGGTAGATTTTATTATTTATGCAGATGATACAAGTATGATCATTTCTGATACAAATAGTGAACATCTTATTAGCAAAACAAATACTGTCCTTTCAAAATTAAAAACCTGGTGTACAAAAAATTCCCTTCATATAAATGCTTGCAAGAGCAAGGCTATAATATTCCAACTACATTCCAGAACTCAAACAACCTCGTCCTCTCTTCTGAAATACGGCACTGATATTATTCAATATGTTGAAAATGTAAAAACTCTTGGTGTATTTTTTTCTTATAACATGTCTTGGAACGACCATATTAGACACGTTCGCACTAAACTTTCTAGAATAGTGGGTGTGTTAAATAAATATAGAAACATTTTACCCACAAGTGTCAAAATTCAACTTTTTAAATCACTATTCTATCCCATCCTATGCTACGCGCACCTAGTGTGGGGGTCTACCGGCACAATGAACATAAATTTACTTCGAATATTGCAAAAAAAGCTCTACGAGCCATAGCTAATGTCTCTTCAACCTCTCCATCCTTGCCTCTGTTTGAGAAGTACTCCATACTTGACGTTTCAAAAATTTATTCACAACGATTAATATTAACATTCCAGTCTGCCATGAAAGGTAAATATGATACTTTTCTCGCTATTGCGGACCTTCATTTGCACGATTCCATTCGTCAAACACGTCAGATACATCCATGGCATATACCACAATCACGAACTAACTTTGGACGTCAAAGAATTAAACATGCACTTCCCGAGCTACTAAATCATATTGCATCATTAGGAATTGATGTTATGTCAGTGAGAAGAAATGATATCTCTTGCATTGTATAATACTTAAAACATACCTTCTATTGTTTTTTTTTCCTTTGTGTGTTAGTGTTGCTTGCCTTGTAGGGGTACCAAAGGGCCGGTCAAGCTGCAAATAGCAGCTTTTTTCCTTTGGTTTTCCCCCATCATTGATGGAAATAAAGAAATGTTTCAATGTTTCAATGTTTCAATGTTTCAATGTTTCAATTATCGTTGCACGAGGATTGCATGTTACCACTAATGCGATTGCTGCTTCCTCGACCTGCCCTGCTGTCTCCACCCTTATCGATGCAAATCTTCAAATCTGCCATGCGCGTTGGCAACCGCTACCGCAGCCACCCCAAAACAGATTATGGGAATAGCTCCAGGAGTAGAGCGCACGCGCGAAACAAGGAAGCGCCAGAACAATGCTCAAGCACGAAGAACGTTATGTGCTGCAGAAACTGCGTTCCTAGAAAGCTCACAATCACCCTGCTACCATAACTAGGGTCGGACTACACTCAAATGTCACTGTAACAGTGAAGCTCTTAAAAAAGATTCGGCACAACCGGTTTTCGAAGTAAACATATTAAATATTAAAAAACTGCAGTTTTTAAAGAGATTAAAACAAAAGCCAGCGGTGTTCTCTAGAAGATTCTTCTTTAACTAAGCCCTGCTTTGATCGGTGCTCAGGGTCAGCTTACTAGAAACCAGGTAAGACGTAATCTTTCCCAAAACGATGCGGGAGAAAACCGAGTGGCTTCAAGTATCTTCCTTCAGTAGCGTCTCGAAATAGATTTGTTTCCAATAGAAAATCTTAAAAAAAAACACTTAAAAAAAAATCGTAGCTTTGTTTTATCCCTCTCCCCCCCCCGTACATGGGAGGACACGGAAAGCGGCTGCAAGTTTGACTCAAGGCCAGCGTGAGGAAAACACCGCCGTTCTTGATGGTTGAGAATGCAAAACCAGAGATGTCAGAAACGCCGCCAAACTTACAAACTTACCATCAATCTAATATAGTTTCGCGTTAAAATTGCTGTTTTTCACTCTCGAGAACAATAATGAAAGCATAAGGATTTTATTTCTGAACCTGAGCGTGGGTTTATTTGGCAGATTATGGAACCGAACCAACACAAAACCGAAAACAAGACAAAGACATTTTACATTAAATTAACTCGAAACGAAAGGAAGCCAAACCGCGTTCTCATATCATAGTTGCAGGTGTCACGGTGACAACTTCACTACAGTGAAATCACAGCTATAAAAGAGCTTTAAGAAAATTACTGTTGCGTTAAACAACGTTGTGCTAAAAAAAGGGCAGTTAAAAGACGGAAAGAAAATATTCACACGTATTCGTCAACATCAATCAAATGTCTTCCTGGTTGTAAGTCGTGTACAGGCAAAATTTAAACACCCGAATAATAAAACGACTTATCGCACCTAAGTGTCCCGGCGACCGATTTGCCGACTTCGAGCACTTGGTATTTTTTGCAAGCGGGTCTCTAACCTGCTCACAGCCTTACAATCTAGGACAAAATAATAACAATAATAAGGGGTTACTATGCGCTATTGTTTTATGCGAAACTGACAAGTTTGACGTGGTTAATTATTTTTCTCCCTTAGTTTTCGATTTGAGAGTATTTTCACTCTCTTCGCTGATGCAGATGGTAAAAACCCCGCAAGGCGCCTGACGGATCGTCATTGTTGCCATGCCAATCGCCATTTCGGTCCGGTCGAATCTTCGAAGCTTCAAAAGAGCCGTTCCGATACGTCGCGCCAAATCGCTATGGAGGGTCATTGTTCTGAGTTGCGTTCCTCGACAAATTAAAAACAGTGACACCATGTAGCAGAATTACCTTATCAATCATGCTGATCTCCACACATTTCTTACTATAGTGTTGTTCTTCTTCATATTTCAGTAAATGGAGACTATTTTTGAATGGCACCAAGCACCGACGCCACAAGCGGTAGCTGTGTGAAGATGAGCGCTTTTGCTGCCGGTGTGTGGATGTTAGAATTAGGGTTATGACACCAACACACGAAGCTGACGTCAGGCCTCTGCTGTGGTACAGCTATCTATAGGGAGCATAGCGCAGACGTTTTACCTGAGGCGAAATCTGATTCCGGCTAACCCGCAGTGCTCCTCACCTCGTGCTGGCGTGTTTAGAAACAGCGCATTGTCCGTGACAGAAAAAAAAAGTCTTTATAAAGCAACCATTCACCGCGAATTCGGATAGGCTCGCGAAGAATGCAGAAGAATGAAACTGCTCATTCCGTAGGCGAAAATGGCGACAATATGGCGACCTTGACGCTACTTTCTTAGAATCCAGTTACTTTGGAACATTGTAGTGTGGTCACACCCCCGTACGGCTAAAACAAATCCCATTGCTCCCAGACTAGAGCAAAGACAGCCCAGAAAGTCGCTTTCTGGTCCGGCCTAGAAGAACGTGGTAGCGCAAAACTGAGCATCTCGCTTAATTTTGTTTCGCGACGCTGAAGGCGGGTACTTGCAAGAACGCGAGAGAAGCACGAAGAATATTCACGGGTTTTGATCCTGACTGCATATCTTCGCTAATGACACATTTCCGTGATGGGTCTAAAAATAACAGTGGATGGAAGCTTGGAGTCATCCCATTCTCAATCTAACACCGTCAACATTGACCGTTCGACATTATTCGTATTTACAAAATGAAGGACAAATTCACCCAAAGGAAGACAACCTATCAAGTATTAGGCCCATCTGAAGTAACCGAGAAAAGGACGATTGAAAACCTCGGAGTGGCTGCTAACGGGGAACGTTTAATCAGCTAGCCCTAGCCCTTTTCGCCCCGGCTCGTCGTCTCGTGGACTCGTGCCAGCACTCGCGCGCTAGGCGGTGTTGCCGTGACGTAGCAGTCTGTTTGTGCCCGCGACACGGGCCGGCGCGAGTGCACGCGCCGGTTACGATGACGTAGCATTCCCTCCCCCTTATAAGTTCAATCTGTCCGGTGGTTTCCGCTTGCGCGTCGAACGCCTGGGCAAAGCTGGCTGTGTGGCCGGCTCAACTGGCCCGAAGTCACTGTGCTCGTAATCAGCCCCGTCACTGGAAGTGGCCCCATCTTCCGGTGTCAACTGCTCTTCCTGCTCACCCGTCTCCACCTTGCCTTCGGCCTCTTGTGGGGCGTGTGTAGCGCTCCGTCGACGCAGTTGGTCCAGGTGACGCCGTTGTTGTCCACCAGGTGTATCCAGGGTAACCATGCGCCTTCCTTCGGTCGATATCACCGTCCCTGGTAGCCACCTTTGCCCTGGCTGAAACTGTCGCGACCAAACGCGCATTCCTGGAGTAAGTGACAACCTAGTGCTCGAGGTCTGTTCGATGATCTTGTCGTGCTCTTGTTCTTCCTCTCCTCCGGGAAAGTAGCCACTCAACCTCGATCTAGGTTGAAAGCCCATCAGCCTCTCTGCCGGTGACTGGCCGCCATTTGTTGGCGTCGACCTGTATCGAAATAAAACTTCGAAATACGGTTCTGCAGGGTGCCTTCCTTGTTTTTCTTCAAGCCTTCTTTAATAGTGCGCACCGCGCGTTCCGCTAACCCATTCGATTGTGGGTGATATGGGGCTGTGGTCAGATGACGCACGTGGTTGTCATGTAGGAATCGTGCCATCGCTGCACTGGAAAATTGCGGACCGTTATCCGATACTAGTGTGTGAGGCAAACCAAAGCGCGCGAAGATTCCCCTGAGTACGTCAATTGTCGTGTCAGTTGTTGCTGTCTTCATGGGTACGGCCTCAATCCACTTCGTCTCCGCATCAACAAGTACGAAAATCATGTACCCTTCCAGTGGACCGGCAAAATCCATGTGCAGGCGGCACCAGCGTTTGTTGGTCTCTGGCCATTTTGACGGAACCTGCGCCGCAGGCATCGGTAAACACTGCACGCACTGTGGGCAGTTTTGCACCAATTTCTCAATGTCCCTGTCTAATCCTGGGTACCAAAATACTGTCCGAGCAAGACTTTTCATGGCCGAGATTCCGGGGTGAGTGTCGTGCAGCTCCCTCAGCATTACCGTCCGCGCAGCTTCTGGTAGAACAACGCGATGGCCCCAGTAAATCAGGTTATGGCTCACCGAAAGTTCATCTCTGCGTGAAAAATACGGCAACAGTGGCTGCTCCTCTGTGCTTAATCTTGACGGCCACCCACCCTGGATCCATCTCTTCACTTGCTGAAGTTTCTTGTCGTCCTTGGTTAGGGTTGCCATCTGCTGTGCCGACAAAGACCTGTCATCCAAACCGCGTGTATACAACACATACTCCATGGGTTCTTTAGCGTTGTCAACATTAGACACCGGCATGGTGGACCCCGGCAACGGCAAGCGGCTTAGAGCGTCGGCATTCTCATTGTTCTGTCCTTTCCGATACTCGATGTCGTATTGGTATGCCGCGAGGAGCAGCGCCCACCTCTGTACCCGGGCTGCCGCCATTTGCGGGATAGCTTTCTCGGGGTGAAACAACGGCGTCACCTTGACCAACTGCGTCGACAGAGCGCTACACACGCCCCACAAGAGGCCGAAGGCAAGGTGGAGACGGGTGAGCAGGAAGAGCAGTCGACACCGGAAGATGGGGCCACTTGGCGAGAACGTGCAAGTCCGGTAGTACCAACCAGGAAGGAGCATACGCGCTGGACGACTCTGACAAGGAAGCGGGCGGAGAAGAAATGCTTTCAGCCCTGGTTGCACACAGTTCAGCCAACAGAGACGTGGTTCAGGGGGGATCATTGTTAGTTGAAGTCAACAGAGCACAGAAGTGCGAGCCTGAGTGGCTTCCGCGCATTGAGGCACTTTTGTCCATGAAACAATTTTAGCCCCCAACGCCAGTCACTTTGGACTGGTTTAGTTTAGCCTTGTCCTGTTTCCTATGTTTTGAGCGATATGCGTGCCTATTTGACAATGTAAAAAAATCTGGCAATAAAGAAAAAAAAAATCTGTGGCCGAGTGGTCTAGCGCACACCAGCTCGGAGCACGTGGAGCGAAAGCTCGCGCTGCAGAACCCAGGATACTGGGTTCAATAGACCGATCTCACCAGCTAGTTTGAATACGCCACCGCTGCCGACATGCATCGTGGGAGCTGTAGTCTTTCTGCACGCGCGACAACCCTGCTGGAGGTCTGCGCGAGCAGAGCACGAGGCGGCATGAGCTATCTCGTGAACTGGCGTCTGCCTTCTATGAACTACAGTAATGGCGGCGTCACGCATGCGTGGAACGCTTGGTGAGATCGGTCTATTCCCGCCCCTGCCCGTTTCGATCTGGATGAGCATCGTACCGGCGTGCGGTCGTGTATCACTACTGCGTGGTGCACGTTAAAGACCCCAGGCTAGCAGTTTGTACTGCACTGGCTAAATTGCTCATCTACAGCTGGGAGACTCGTCGCCCTTGTAGGCAGACCAAGTTCTAGGCTGTATAAACATACACACAACCCAATTTTTTTAGACGTGGTTCAGCCGATGGAAGAGGATTTGCTTTGGGAAGGCCGGAAGCTACGAATGCTTGTTGATACTGGTTCACCAGTGAGCGTGATACCCCTGAGCGTCTTCAAAAAGCACCGCAAGTGGTGGCCCGCGCTGGAGAAGACTCCCCTTCGCCTTTCGTGCTTCCTTGGGCCACTACCGGTTGTAGGCAGAATTGCCATGAAAGTGCAACACGGTCAAGCACTGGTGAACAGCGCGTTGGTCATTGTGGACTGTCAAGGACCTCTACTGTGCGGCCGGAACACAATTCAGGCATTTCACAATGCTGGTGTGTCTCTACTGGATGTGGGATTGGGTCACAGCGTTAACATGGTCCACGCCGAAGCTTCCGTGCCGAAACTCCTTGAAGAATTTGCAGATATCTTCGAGGAGAAGCTGGGCTGCTGCAAGGGACCACCTGTTAAGCTGTACAAAAAAGAAGACGCAATGCCCCGCTTCTGTAAGGCGCGACCAGTGCCTTACGCACTTCGAGATAAAGTTTCGGAGGAAATTAATCGCCTAGTAAAAAGGGAGTGCTCTCCCCGATCCGCACTTCGGAGTGGGCCACACCCGTCGTGCCGGTGGCGAAGAAGAACGGTGACAAAAGGCTGTGTGGAGATTTTAAAATGACTGTAGATCCAGCGACACATTTGGAGTGCTATCCTTTGCCGAAGATTGACGATATCTTTGCGTCGCTCTACGGAGGAGAGGTCTTCAGCACATTGGATTTACGCAACGCGTACAATCAGCTTCCTCTCGACGAGGAAGCTCAGAAGATGGCAGTGCTGAACACACACCAGGGCCTGTACTGCTACAACCGACTGGCCTTCGGCATCGCGTCCGCCCCAGCGCTCTTTCAACGACGCATCGAATCGCACCTGCAGGGACTGCCTCGTGTTAAGGTATACTTGGACGATATCATTGTCGCCGAGAAGGAGGATGACACCTCGACGCTCCGACAGGTGTTTCAGCGACTCCGGGACAATGGACTCCAGCTCAACCAAGGCAAGTGTCAATTCAGGGAGAAACAAGTGTCGTTTCTGGGACATAAGATTGACGCGAAAGGCCTTCATCCTCAACGGGACAATCTCGAGGCGGTGACAGGAGCGCCAAAGCCAACATCTATGAGCCAGTTAAAATCCTTTCTGGGGCTTGTGACCTATTACGCGAAGTTTTTGCCTAACCTTTCAACCACGCTGGCTCCCTTGTATCGACTGCTGGCCAAGGGAACAGCAATGGAAGTGGGGGGTGGAACAGGAAAAAGCCTTCCAAGAGACCAAACGTGCCATGACAGAGGCAGATTTTCTGGTTCATTACGACCCTCGGAAACCGTTGCGACTGGAGTGCGACGCTTCACCCGACGGTTTAGGTGCTGTCTTGTCGCATCGCTGCAACGGAAAGGACTACCCCATAGCGTTCCGTTCAAGGACACTGTCACCGGCTGAACGCAATTACTCCCAACTAGAAAAATAGGGGCTGGCGTTGGTGTTTGGAGTGACGAAGTTTAGAGATTATCTCTTCGGCAATCGCTTCACACTGGTGACAGATCACAAACCTCTGACGGCGTTGTTTCACCCCGAGAAAGCTATCCCGCAAATGGCGGCAGCCCGGGTACAGAGGTGGGCGCTGCTCCTCGCGGCATACCAATACGACATCGAGTATCGGAAAGGACAGAACAATGGGAATGCCGACGCTCTAAGCCGCTTGCCGTTGCCTGGGTCCACTATGCCGGGGTATAATGTTGACAACGCTAAAGAGCCCATGGAGTATGTGTTGTATACACGCGGTTTGGATGACAGGTCTTTGTCGGCACAGTAGATGGCAACCCTAACCAAGGACGACAAGAAACTTCAGCAAGTGAAGAGATGGATCCAGGGTGGGTGGCTGTCAAGATTAAGCACAGAGGAGCAGCCACTGTTGCCGTATTTTTCACGCAGAGATGAACTTTCGGTGAGCCATAACCTGATTTACTGGGGCCATCGCGTTGTTCTACCAGAAGCTGCGCGGACGGTAATGCTAAGGAAGCTGCACGACACTCACCCCGGAATCTCGGCCGTGAAAAGTCTCGCTCGGACAGTATTTTGGTACCCAGGATTAGACAGGGACATTGAGAAATTGGTGCAAAACTGCCCACAGTGCGTGCAGTGCTTACCGATGCCTGCGGCGCAGGTTCCGTCAAAATGGCACAGGTTCCGTCAAAACTGAGCATCTCGCTTAATTTTGTTTCGCGACACTGAAGGCGGGTACTTGCAAGAACGCGAGAGAGGCACGAGGAAATTCACAGGTTTTGATACTGACTGCTTATCTTTGCTAATGACAATTTCCGTGATGGGTCTAAAAATAACAGTGGATGGAAGCTTGGAGTCATCCCATTCTCAATCTAACACCGTCAACATTGACCGTTCGACATTATTCGTATTTACAAAATGAAGGACAAATTCACCCAAAGGAAGACAACCTATCAAGTATTAGGCCCATCGTGCGAAACTTAATCGCAAGAAAAGTGTTTATTAGACCCTTTTTCCGAGCGCCAGATTTGAGTCGCAAAAACAGGCTTTCTTTTCCTTACCTGGCCGAGGTGTCCATATATTGAAATAATTAAAAATAATTAAACCCACGACAACATTTTGGACATAAAACCGTTGTGTACAAACACTATAGCCCCTCTCGCGATCAAAGAAATGAAGTCAAGCGTACGAAAAAAGAAAACAAAAAAGTGAAAGGTCAGCTATGATTCCAACGCACTAGTTGTTGAAGAGCACCTATTTGTCAAAGACAAAATCTGCTTAAAACTAGGAGTTCTTCTCATCACGCACTTCTTAAAATTCTGTCACAACTCAACAAATAGCTCAAGCGGGCAGTAAACCCCTTAACGAACATGCTATTACGTTTATTGCTGACTTTAGGCAAAACTGACCAACGTCTATTGATGTCGGAAGCTGAAATATGTGTTCGCAATACTTATCTCTCTTTTTTTTTTTTTGAGGAAACATTGTTTATTGTATGGTAAAAAGTGTATTAAAAGTACCATTTTTCATCTAAAGGAGATGCATTTCCGGCTGCAATTTTTGATATTTTCTTGGACTATCAAAACACGGATTAAGAAGAAAAAAAAAAGGCAGCGATATGCAAACGAGCATGTTGAAGTTTGTCAGAACTTCGGATAACTTGTGTATCCGAACTTCTGACAAACTCTAACAAATCCAACGATGCCACTTCCTGAAATTCGTCATCTTGTTTTGCGAAGAAGTGATTGAAAGAAAACGACTGCTTTTGGCCGTGAAATTGCGTTGCGACAAATATGACTTTTGATAAGTTACGTTCCATGAGAAAACACTTTTGTCTTACTAGTGCCAGTAATAAAGCTTGTGTCAAGTGATTAACATTCTTATACAATTATGTTGCGCAACCTTTATTGTTATGACAAACATTTCAAGCCAAAATCACCGTAATGTTGGGTACAACCTAACTAAATTTGGGGACACGGTGACTGGAAGGAGCGACCAGAACTACCGGATAATAAAACAGAAAAAGTTAACGCTTCGCATCTATCGCGAATTGTTTTCTCTTTACTGTGGTAGCTGTTGACGCCTCTTTCCGGGAAAATCGGCGGCGTCGGCACAGAAAAACTGACAAGATCGCGGGGAGTGTGAGGTAGCGCCGCCTCGCTATATCTCTCCCTGTCGCCATTGCCCGTCTTTCAACTACGTCATTTATTGCAGGACTCGCTATCGCTAATTTTCCTGTTTGTCTTCCATCCCCCCTCTGCAAAATTCTCCAGCGAGTATACACGGCCCTCACTGCTCTTCCCTTCAGACGTGAAAATAACGCTGAGATTATTCCTCTGTTCGAGGAGCGGGGGTGGCAAGCGTGCCGCTGTGAGCAGAGTTAACACCAGCTAGAATACTTTAAGGCCAGCGTACTTCCTGCATTTCCTCCGTTGAGATAAGACAAGTTGGATGGAGCAGCAATCGCACCCGAGCCCGCTGCCCGGCGTCCCTTTGACAAGTTGATAGATACGAGGCGCAGTCGAGCGCTCACGCAGCACTTGTGTACAGACTGTATTAGATCAGTGTGATGAGTGATGATGTCAAAAATTATATTGCGCGGCCTTTGATTATTCTGGGCGGTGTTGGCAGAGCAGACGGAGGGCCGCAGACGGCACGGCAACAGCGAGGGGCGCGAGACTTTGAATCGGCATGTTGGTTACAACTATGCTACTGAAACCGAAGTTCTCAAAGCCAATTTTCTAAAGCGGATTGACTTCATTCAAATTTTATAAAGCACGCCCTTTCCAAAATGCATTAGCTGCATGCTGTTAATGAACAATCACTTCCTCTGGTCGATTGCAAATTTTATTAGGCGTATTTGTGCGTTTCAAGCTTCGTCAGCATTTCGGCTTCTTGATCAGGAAGTCGGGATCCCTAATCACCTTCTTCATATACAAAGAGACTGATTCTGCACGCCAATATCCAGCAGCGTATGGCATTATCCCATTACGTGCACAGTAGTTGAATCTGTCTTCAGTTTCAAGCGCAAATAGGGCTACGCCGAGTGGAATCGTAGGAAGCGCCTTCGAGCTAGAACATATCTGAAAGGAATAGAAAGTTCAATGAAACGACACACTCCTGCGCACACAAAGATGCTAGGCAAAGCAAAACTTAGAACTAGAATTTGCTTTGTTTTACACTTCTAAAGCACAGAATGTGCCTTATCAGTCGAATTTCATGAGGAAACCGTCACGAAATGACGCCACGCTAATCTTCCCGCGGAGTTTATCGGCCAAATTATTGCCACGTAAATTCAATTCGTTCGCTGAATTTGGCAATACAATTGACGCTTCAGGATTATATCACGTGACCTCACATTGTGCGGTGCGGTGCCATTGTGCGGTGCCATCATGGCAACATTTAGCGAAAACATTCAGATTACTGGATCACGTCATGTTACCTCTAGTCAAGTGGCGTTAAATACGGGAGTAGCCGCGTGGCGAGTCCTGGGCATCTAATTATCTCTCTGCAGCCAATCAGAAATTAGCGTTATATGATAAAGACACCCAAGAACCAATCACGAGCCAGGAGTGCGAACATGATAAGCCATTGAAAATGCGTGCTATAGTTCGATCTATTGAAGTCTGACGGCAGCCGAGGCTTTGACACGTTGGAGCCATACAAGCCGCATCAAAAGTGCATCTTCATGGTCCTCGTGGTCTTTGTGGGTATCTTATCTCAGGATTAACCAATCACGCAATGCAAGAAGCGCTGTGTGTGATTGGTTGATTCGCTGATAACAAACGCACAAAGACAATGAGCGCCTTGACGACGCAGTTTTCTCTCTGCTTACATTTTCTCCATTCGATCGCCAAACTCCACTGTTGGGCCAGGTGGATAGACGCCGTAAAAGTAATTAGCGCTTAAATCACTAAATCGACGTCATGACCGATGTTCACCATGCACATAAATACGTCAAATGCAGCTTCAACATTGTGTGCGAGATCATGTGCCCTCGTGGGAGAATACATCTTGGTCAATCTGGCTGCTGCATTAATGTAAGACTGCGAGAGTTTGACATTTCTCTACACTCGCCACCATGAAAACGCCGAACTATACACGTCAGATTCAGTAACTGTTTCCCGATGTTTAAACAGACTAGCCTCCTCAATTACGTTCATAGCTAAAGAGCCAGAGATGTCTATGAGTAAAAAACAGCCATTGGGCAAGGACACTCGTACCGTATGCAGCAACTATCGGAGAAATAAAGGCGATATTTCATATTTATCTTTTTTTAACCCAGCCCTTCTTTGTTTCCTTCTTTATCTTTCCGCCTTCATTAATTATTACTTTCACTAATGTTTTATACAAAAAGTCATCCTTTAGTTTAACAGTGTATTTTAAACTAATATTCTTTATTTTCCTATTTGAATAAAACTATATATCACATCCTTCTTGTCTTTCTTCTCTCACACCTTACACTATCAGTTTATTGTAGCGCTTGTCTTGATTGTATCTTTATCTTGACCTTATCCGTGAAGCTGATTATTTTTAGGTCTTAGCGTCGCCTGTGTGAAGGAGTACAGCACTCGAAACAAGGACAAAATGAGAACTTGGATATTTTGCGCACCAATTTGATATAATACTAATAATAATATTCAATCAACCAATCAATCAATCAGTCAGCGTTTATTATAGTGTCCGGGAACAGCCAATCGGTTTCAATGGTGGCACACTTAAAAAACGAGCAAAAGCACACACATACACACGAGTGGAGAAGGAGAACCTATTTTACCAGTCTGAGAATAAAAATATTAACAATTAATAAAGACAATCAAATAACCAAGGGAAATCAAAAGCACAAAACAGGGACATCACCAGGTGTGAGAGAAAAAAGCAAAATCTTGGATATCGTACTGAGAAACGTCAACCCTTCAACTGATCAGCCCTTTTCATGGAAGAGGAAGTTTCGAATAGCGTTTCCGAACATTCTCCCGCATGAGTGAGAAATGTCAGGTGTATTAGAGTAACGCCCATATAAGCAGCTTGGAACGTCTTTAGCCCTTGAGTGACCACAGGGTCAGCCGAACCATGCGGACCACTATTTTTTTTCATTTTGCTTGTACAGATTTCGGCACTCCAGTTTCCGGTGCCTGGGTCTCTGCCCAGCCGTGACGCCACCGTTCTCGTGAGCGGTTCCTCGGATAATCGTGTTGGATCGCCTCGACATCGGCAGGCCGCCGCCTTTCTGTGGGATAATCGGCAAGCGATCTATCCTTGTTCCCTCCACATCAACCGAGCATCGTCAGCGACACTCTCATCTAGCACATCTGCGCCGCCTACAAACGCCCATATAAGCAGCTTGGAACGTCTTCAGCCCTTGAGTGAGCACGGGATCAGCCGAACCATGCGAACCACTCATTTTGTCATCTTGCTCGTGCAGGTTGGTCCACCTCCCTCGTTATATGCTAAAAGAAACAAGCGATGTATGGTTATTACTGTTCCCGTGCTCACAAGTGTTTCAAAAAACTGTCTGTGACTCAGTTGATGGTGTGTACTTTCTACTAAAAACTTCCGGAGATGTGGAATCTAATCCCAGACCGATGAACGAGACTGTTTAAGGAGATGCACTCAATGCTGAAAGACGTTAATGAGCGCTCACTGAGGATGGATCAGGCTCAATCGGGTATAATTGCTACACTTAACGAAGTTAAACGAAGTCAAAAATCTATCAAGGGGGCCATAACGGAAATAAAAACAAGACTGAACTAGGTTGAAAATAAGATTGCTGCAGTCCCTAATCTTCATCTTGAAGTAACCATAGCGCGAAGCTTGGCGGAAGGGGTGGAAAAAGAGAACATGGTCCTAAGAACACGCCTAGATGATGCTAAAGATCGTTGACGCCATGATATTTTTTTTCGGAATTGCAGACACAATATTTGAAACATGGGCGCAGGCAGAACAATCAATTCTGAACATCCTTAGACAGTCGCTTAATCTATAAGTACCAGACGAAGCTATTGTTCGGGCCCATAGAATCGGCACGTTCTGTCAGAACAAATGCCACCAGGTCATCGTCAAATTCGCGTATTACAAATTGAAAGACAACGTTCTTCTCTCAAGGGCGCCCCTGAAAGCAAAACGCATAACAGTAAGCGAGGACTACTCAATTTGGACACGTATCGCTCGAAAAAGACTAATCGATTTCGCTAAAGAAAAAGGCGGCACTTTTAAGCTTCGACATAACAGAATTCACATTAACAATAAATGCTATGCTTTTGATCCGACCTCCGAAAATGTGTACGAGGTCGGTCCCTCTACTACGCCGGTTGTTACTGTCCCACATAATTCCCTACCAGCTAATGACTAATCTCAGTCATCAACATCGCAATAACAGGCCGCGAGGGGTAGAGTGTCTCTATCACCTGTTTCTGATGTATCGGTAATTTTTACAAATATTAGAAGCCTCATTAAAAACCAAGACGACTGGTATTTTATTGTTGATTCAACAGCTATTGATGTTGTTGATTTAATGGAAACTTGGCTCACTGGGAAAATGTGTGACTGCGAACTTTTTTATGGACCTAAAAGGTACAATATTTACAGGAACGATAGGCAAGATAGGTGCGGTGGGGGCATTTTAGATGCAATTGCAAGTCATATTGATTCTTTTTGTTTAAACAAAGCTAGCGATTTAGAAATAGTTTGGGTCTGTCTTGGTACTAACCACGTGAAGTGGATCATGGGAGTTTGCTCTAGGCCGCCCTCATGCTCATCATCTTTCATTAAAGCTTTGCAGGACTCCAAAAATCGGGTCGTCATTCGCTTTCCCAGTTCGCCTATTTTTCTGTTGGGAGATTTTAATTATCCTGATAATATGTGGCAGATAATAACCCACCAACGGGCACACCCTCATCTGCCTCATCTGAATGCAATGATTTTGTTATCCTCTGTTCAGATTTTTGTTTCACGCAATTAGTTACTCAACCAACCAGTGACCCCATTGACGGGGAACTTATTGGATCTTGTTCTCACAACTCATCCTGAACTCGTTTCACCCATCTCCTATCTTCCAGGGCTTAGTGATCATTTCATATTGCATTTTAATGTAAAAGCAGCAGTACCAAAACTATCAACTAATGTAAAGCAAATTAGAGATTACGCCAAAGCTAACTTTGATAAAATTAATCTTGACCTTGCAACTTTCCTCGATGAATGTTTATCACTCTTCTCGAGTCGTTCAGTAGAAGAAAACTGGAACTTTTTCAAAACCGATGTTAATAAACTAACAAATCAGTACATTCCCTTAAGGACAGTTATAGAAAACTCTCAGTCACCCTGGTTCACCAGAGCCCTAAAACGCTTATCAAACAAAAAACGGTCTATTTCGCGCCGCAAAATTATCTACGTGCGAGCACCGTTGGTTGCGTTATTGTACTGTTGCTGAAGTGTACAAAAAAGCAATTGATAACGCCAAACTAGAATTCATAACCCATAGCCTACCCGCAATGTTGATCAACAATCCTAAACAATTCTGGAATATCCTAAACAAAAAGACGCAGTCGTCTATCACACTAAAAAACGCAAATGGTGATTGTATAGCGAGCGATGAGTGTTTAAATTTATTAAACAGTACTTTTGCAGATTCATTTTCTACTGATAACATGCACGATTTCTCTTCGCTAGAGAGTTCCGATTACTTGCCCATGATTCCTCTTTTTCTTGATTACTTTGGTGTCGTTCGTATCATAGATAAACTCAAACTGTCATACTCAGCAGAAGTGGACGGTATTATTTCCGCATTAAAAAAAACACTCAACAATACTCCTAAATTACTTTAACAAAATTATTTGAACAATTTACACAAGACGCTGTGCTCCCATCAGACTGGAAGGTAGGGAAGGTAGTACCCATTAACAACGCTGGAGATAAACATTTCCCTCTGAATTATCGTCCGATCTCAATACCCAGCATTCCTTGCAAACTCCTTGAACATATCATTTTTTCTCACCTCGTCAACTTGTTAGAATCTAACAACTTCATCAACAATGCCCAACACGGTTTTTGAAAAACATTTTCATATGAGACCCAACTGCTATCTTTCACGAATGACCTACATCACATTCTGGACCGTGGATCCCAGGCGGACTGCATTTTCCTGTATTTTGCCAAAGCATTTGACAAAGTTTCTCATGATCTTCTGCTCTAAAACTTTCCAAACTTAACATAAACAATAACGTTCTCGCATGGATACAGTCTTTTTTAACTCAGCGGTCTCAATTTGTCACAGTGAATAACAGCAACTCCTCTTTTGTCAAAGGTGCCCCAGGCGCTCCGCAATAGACAGTCTTATGGCCGTTGCTATTCTTATTTTATATTAACGACCTCCCCACTTATGTATCTTCATCCGTGTCTCGGCTTGCTGACGACTGTGTACTTTACCGTGAGATTCTCGATCATAATGACACCTGTATACACCAATCAGACATTAATGGTATTTACTGTTGGTCTGACTCATGGTCCCTGAAGCTTAGCACTAACAAATGCAAGGTCATGCGTATGTCTCGCCAGACTCATGACTGTCCTAACTATTCTCTTAATAATGCTCATCTAGAACCGGTATCTTCGTACAAATATTTAGGCTTACATATAACGTCTAACCTTTCATGGAAAACACATATTCAGAATATTTCAGCAAACACTAACCGCATGTTAGGTTACATCAAGCGAAATTTTTCATTAGCCCCTGTCTCACTCAAATTAACTCTTTACAAAGTTTTAATTCTTCCCAAGTTAGAATATGCAGCTTCTGTCTGGGATCCCGGACTTGTCACTCTCGTGTCTGCATTGAAAGCCGTTCAGAACAGATCCGCTCGTTTCATCCTCACAATCTATCACCGCACTGCTAGCGTCACCTCTATGAAAACAACTCTCTCATTACCACCTTTTTCCCTACGTCATAAAATTTCTCGTCTTGCCCTATTTCATAAAATGTATCATCATAATACTTTTCTACGCGACAAAATAATTGCTCGGCCTGTCTATGTTTCCTCCTGTATTGATTATCAACATAAAGTGGGCATTCCTGACTCTATCACGACCACGTTTTATTCATCTTTCGTTCCCCGTACATCCCAGGAGTGGAACCACCTTCTCCGGTCGATCGCCTTAATCACGGACTCTGGGCTGCTTAAAAGTACAACTACTAATTACTTTATTACTGTGTGTGTGTAATGTGTATTATGTTATTTAAGTTAACCTTCTTGTTGCTCTCCCCTTCTTTAATGCCTTCGGGCCCTGAGGGTATAATAAATGAAATGAAATGAAACTGTCGTAACACTCAGCCGATCTTTCGGTCGGGTTTAAGTGGCTAAAATGTCGAGCTATATAAAAATATGATTGAAGCCGTGTAGGCGCACGTGGAACTCTAAGGCTCACTTCAGACACAACGCTGGGCAGTTAATTGAGCCATGCAGACTGTAAGAAAAAATGGAGGAAAAAGGCAGCAATGGCGCATTTTTCTCCCTTCAGCTGACGCCCCCTCAGCGGACACGAGAAGAAGGAAGGAAAGAGACGTTTTCCTCCTTCTCCAGGCAGGCGGGAGAAAGCTTCCGCCCTCCCGACTCATATTCTTTCGGTTTCGTTTTTCAAGCATGTCGCACACGTTGTTTAATAAATCTTGTTGAGTTGATTGAGCTTCAGCGGCAGAGAAGGCCGCCTGTAATTTCGTTGCCCAGTCCAACGTGCAGAAAATGTTGGTTTTATTGACTTGTTTACCACTAAATTCATCAAACGGGCAAACGAAGTCGCTAGAAACAGCAAAGTTCCGAAGCAGTGCCAGCAGCGCTACGTACATTTGGCTAAAATGGCCATCTCTGAATTGCGGCGCGGAACTACAGTTTACTAAAATACTTTTGTAGTGTTTGGGACCGGAGCGGCTCGGCAACGCGAGCTCGGGGGGAGGGCGCTTGTATTGACAGTTTGTGGCGGCGCTGTAGTCGAGTTACCCTGAAAAAATCGCACAGCCCGCCACGTTTGGCGGAAAATGCGTTTGGAGTCGACGACGCTATAGCTTTTTTGTTTCACTTTGAGCGGTGCGCGCGTCGGTGAGCCGGCCACGATTTCATAGTTCCGTGTGTTCAATCGAAATATGTTCTGAATGTTGTGTGTTCTGATTTTGCGAATGGTGAACGCGTAAGCGTTGCGCCGAAAGTCCGTCGGCGAAGCGGCGACAGAACCCTTCCTGCGCACCTGGTTGCCGAACGGGGTATATCCGAGTGAAAGGCGTGAAAACAGCGTCCGTTTTCGGCGTTCCATAGGACAGAGCCACAAGAGATATTTGGGGAAAGAATCTGCAACCATCAGACAAGCGTCTTGAAGAAACAAGCGCTGTTTGCGAGTTAACTTGGAGCCCCGCTTCATCCTTCGAAACTGCATCCACCTAGTCGGCGGAAAAAAAGTGAAAATTCCTCGTGGACTTACGCTTACGCCGGACTCGGAGCCGACTCTGCTGCCAAGTCTTCCCCAGAGCCTGAGTGGTGACGCTCCAACAGGACGAGAGGAAAGGAGCGGAAGGCAAGTCCTCCAGAGCCCATCGTTGCAAAGCGTACGGGGCTCGCACGGGAAACTGGCCCGTTGTCACCAATGGTGAACAGCGAAGCTCCTGCCGTGATCCCTCAAGGCATCGATCGCGACGCACTAGGGTACCTGAATAGGCCAACTCTCTACTGGGCTGTTCACAAGTCCAACGACTTCGACGCTGTTGCTTATTTTGAGACTGCTCTTGAGCCAAAGTCTAACAAAATCATCATAGAAAGGGCAGTGTTCAGTTTTTTCAACAACTTACCGGAGGTGGTATGCCAAGAATGCGTTCAGCTCAACTTCGTAGATGACACTGCCGTGAGAAGAACTCACGAAGCTGATGAGGTACTTCGACGGGCTGCATCTCTTCCACTTTGCAGTGGGGCACTTCCCAGTAGAGAAATATCAACAGAGGATCTCACTGAGGGATTTCAAAGGGAGCTTAGCAAACAGGAGGGCGTCACCCACAGAAATGAGTGCAGCGGAAGGGGCATAACACGAGGTAATTGTTAGCTTTTTCATTTAAATTGAAAACTTCCTTGAACAGGATTAGTAAAATATTTTGTGTCACACTCCCTCATATTTTACATACTGAACTAGACATGCTTTTTGAAAACTAAAGAAATAAAAGTAGCAGATTTAGTACCTTTGACTCTACATTGAGGATTCATCTTTCAGACGGACGCTGCCTCCAATGCAGTTATCTGCGCAAGATTCTCCTGACTAGGAAATCCTGGCTGTCGAGGAAGAAGCCATACAAGACCAAGACTCCAGCCCAAAATCTAACGGCATCATTACAGCGAAGCAGACGTCTGAAGAGCAAGCTGTGCAGTCTTCAGAAGTCACTCAACGGTAGAAGGGCAAACACTGCTGCGGTAGAAGTGATGTACTTCAGAGGCATATAGAGAAGTTCGCACCGAAGCAGCAGCTTTCAGTAATGCAGCGTTTTGAAGCATTGAAAAGGTGAAGCACTAGGGGCATGAGCTTTGCAAAGGAGTGGACTATGGAGTTTATCCTGATGAGGAAGAAAAAATCCGAGACTGTACGAGTACCATAGAAGACAAGATTCTCATCTTGCTTTCTACCAACACCTTTCGAAAGTACATGACAGGGTACAACAGCGGTTTTGGCTTCAACTGGAGGCTCTTCAAAATTCTGAAGCAGAAAACAACCCAGTTGGAACCGTTCTGGTGTCACGGTGGCTTGGTAGTTGATGCGATGAACTTGTCCGAAAACTTGTGAGTCGGAGCTTCAGGGAAGATCTACAGCTCTGTTGACCTGGGATTATACACCTCTCCTAATCAGCGATGCCTCCTATCCGACCTCAAAATTGTTCTGGTGTTCACACCTTTTGTCGGAAAGTCGACACATATCTTGTTTTCTTTTCTTTGGTTCAGATGAAAAGGTGAATGCAGAAGGGCCCATCAAGGCCTTGCTTGAGGCAACAGCCTTGGCTGAAGGGGCTGATGTATTTGCGGATTTCATTACCTGTGACGGTGCCACGTGGAACCGGAAAATGTTGAGGCTGATGGCAGTGGGAGTCATGAAGAAAAATAAGACTCTTATCTATTTTCGACCCTCGCTTAGGTGGTTTGTCGCATAAATTAACACGAAAAATTGTTGTTAATTTGTTTATACAGCAGGAGTTCAGTCTGCCAGAACATGACGACATTGTTACCCACTGTAGGCAAGCAATTTAGCAAGTGCCGTACAACCGCTAGCCTGGGGTCTTTAACGTGCACCACGCAGTATACGTGCACTACGAAACGTGCACTATGAAAGGTGCACTACGAAACGCGAAGGCGAGGAATTGATGGATGACCATTTCAATAAGTTTAAAACATAGGAGAGAAGTGAAATCGGTCTGTAGTTTGGAACGTCACCACTAATTCTAGACATGAGGACTGGAACAACTACTGCCACTTTCCAGTGGTCAGGGAATATTCCTGACGTCAAGGCGTTATTAAAAAGTGTGCACAGTATAGGTGTAAACACTTCAGATAACCCTTAACAATTGCAGCGGGTATCCCGTCATGACCTGCAGACAATGTGGGTCTCATTTTTTTAATACATAGCCTAACATATTCCTCGTCGACGTGTACAGAACCTAAAGGGCCACCAAACCCATCCCATGAGGCAATGCAGTTTAAAAGCAGTTATTCTTCTTATTGTAGACTGACGCAAAGTGATGCGCAAAGAACTCAAACATGCCCTTCGCATTGTCGCTATGCTGATTGAAGACTATTTCGTCCTCATATAGTCTTGCCAGAGTAAATTTCAGCGTACATCCATAATTTTGGGGGATTTTAAACGAGGTCTGATTCTACCGAGTGACAGTATGCCTGGCAATCACGGTTTCAAGTTTTCTTATATTACTTTTTACAAACTTTTCATTCAACTTCCCACTCTGGAAGACAACTTTTATAATCAATCAATCAATCAATCAATCAATCAATCAATCAATCAATCAATCAATTAATGTTTGTTAAAGTGCCCAGGAACAAACCTTGCAGTCTTTGTACTAGCACGCTGGATGGGTATGAATACATAAAACACACAAATACAGACGAGCAATGCACTATACAGTAACTGAATGTAACCATACACCACATACACTAAGCTGAATGATAACAAAATACAATTTCTTGGTCTTGTGTACAATAAAGAGAAATTCATTAATGTAAAAACAAGTTTGAGAGGCACTCAAAGCGAATAATATACAAAGCAGCAGTACAAGCACAGACCCAACAATGTCTGTGCACTCCGAAATCAATCCTGAAGTGAACCACAATCATTATTCACCCGCCGGACAGGTCTTCAATGGAAATAACAAATGTACTGTAGCACGAGTTTAAAATATCGAGTGTCTGAGAGTACTGGTTATGACACTTAGTCAGTCCAATAATTGGGCTTAAAAGACAATTTTTTTGGGAAATATAAAAGGATGATTGATTCCGGAGTAGGCACACGTGGAACCTTAAGGCACACTTCAGACAAGAGGCTTGGTGAATTAATGGACCCATGCAACGTTTTGAACAAAAACAATAGGACCGCCTTCTAACGACGCCGGTGCAGGCTCAGCAAGTCAACACGCTCTAACGTGGCGTCATAAGTTGAACAATAAACTTTCTTCATAAGGTAGCGATGTTTAAAGATGGAAATAAACTTTTTTCTGAACTCGTCCGATTTCCAATGAGTTGGTTTTAGAGATTCCGTTCCACACAACTGAGGCATATTCTAACTCGGGCTACCATAACGAGCGGTACAACGTGAGAAACACAGAAGGATGCTTGAAGTCCTTCGTTAAGCGAGAGGCAACACCCAGCGTGCGCAGAGACGAGTTAACGAGCCTAGTTACGTGACTAGAGAATCGCAGGCTAGGATCGAACATAACTCTCAGATTTTCATTGCACATACCCGGGACAGGGGTTTACCGTGAATTCTATATGCGAAAAATGTATCCTGTGCCTTCCGAGTAAATGTCATAACCTTGGTTTTAGCGCGGTTTAAAAGAAGATAATTGGCTGAGCACCACCTAAAAAAAGACAATGCATCTTCCTGAAGCCTAGCGCAATCATCTAAAGTAACTATTTCTTTGTAAATTTCAATTTCATCAGCGTATTGCAGGAACGAAGAATTAGAACAAGGGCATCAGAGACGTTATTTACAAAAAAAAAATGGGAACAGGAGGGGTCCTAGGACGGATCCGTGAGGAACGCCATAACTTGCCCCGTACAATGAAGCGTTCACATGGTTGACTCGAAAGTACGCTTTCCTGTTTGACAAATAGCTTTCAAACCAGTCGTATACTGTGCCACAAACCCTGTAGGCGAAAAGCTTTAATAAAAGGATCGTATGATTAACAACGTCAAATGCCTTGCTTAGGTAGACCACGTCTCGCTGACCTCTTTTGCAGACTACCTGGGATGCGGTAGACATAAAACTTACAAGATTTGTAGTCGTTGATCTGCCGGTCATAAACCCACGCTGATTAGGGAGGGTTAGGTTTCGAAATGTGAAAGACAAGAATTGATAAATGACTGCTTCAAAGAGTTTGTAAAATCAGGAGAGAAGGGAAATTGGTCTATAGTTTAGAACATCACCTTTTTTTCGACTTCAGGATCGGAACGACAACGGCGATCTTCAACATTTCGGGGAATACTCCTGACCTTAATGCGCTGGTAAACATTGCACATAGTGTGGCTGTACGTATGTCATGGAATGTTTTGAGCATTGCAGATGGTATACCGTCGTGCTCCGCAGATAGCTTGGCTTTCATTTTTTTAATACCTAGCTCTACAGATTCCTCCTCGACATTAATGTGACTAAGGAGGTCACCGGATTCGTTCAAGGGAATCAATGTCGCGGTGGAGCAGACGGTACTGTCTTTGTAGGCTGAACTAAAATGATATGCAAATAGCTCGGGCACGCACTCCGCATATCTTTCATGGTGGTCCAAAACTATTGTCGATCCGATATCCTTCCCGGAACGTGATCTAGTGTACCTCCAAAAGTTCGTAGGGTTTTTGACAACGTTAGATTCCACTGAGTCACGATACGCCAGGCGGTCACGGTTTAACATTATCTTGCATTTTTTTCTGCAACTCTTGACTTCTACCTCCCACCTTGGGGGACCACTTCCCTTAAACTTTCTGTGCAAGAAGTATTTACTATTTAGTAGCATTTTTAGTTCATTAGAAAACCAATCAGGAAAGCGAGGTTTCTTTCAAGACCTTAAAACGATGAATATGTCCATGGCCTTTTGAATTAGTCTCGTAAAGAGAGCTACCTGCTCATTTGCACCAAAGGATTCTAAGACCAGATACGAACTAACACTCGAGAGGTGGTAGAACATCCCGATGTAATCTCCTGATGAAAAATTGCATAAGATGCTTAGAGGAGAAGCCTCAACAGGAGCGCAAATAGGGAATTTAACAAAAGAAAGCACTTAATCAAGGGCAGGATGATACTTATCCAGAGGAACCATAGAGACTTCACCTCTGGCTACTCGCACGCAGTCCATGTTTGAGAGACATAATCTACCGCGTTGCCTTGGTGGTTAAGAATATCGTTGTGTTGTGCGAGATCTAAAAATAAACAAAGTTTAGGAGGTCGTTGCCTTTTTGCTTGCAATAAAAGTTGTGAGTAGAAGCATTAAACTGCGTCCAGTTGATGCCTGGATGCATTAAAATCACCAAACATTAAGACATTACACCCGTCTAACTCGATAACGGTGTTCTTTATGCCAGCAAGGCCCATGCGAAAGTCGTCGGGAGTCGTTTTCTGAGGCAAGTAAAAAAGGCCAATAAAAAGGCGTACTTTCTTTGAACACTAGAGTTCTACCCATAAGTACTCGGGAAACTTTTTCCAAATATTCGCGTCTTTTAGAGCGGAAACGCCTGTCAGCGGCCAATAACACGCCGCATCTAGTTGTATCACGCGTGGCCAGGTCGCGGTCACGCCGGTGCACCACATAAGAAGGTGGAAATTAATCGGAGGACCCAATGTCACAACATAACCAAGTTTCCGTTAAACAAAATATAGAATAATTGGATAGGGTAGCGTTAAAGAAAAGCATTCGGTTTTTCTAAGCGAGCCTCGGACGTTTTTATAAAAAACAAAAAAAGTAGCGTGACTCCTCAGCTTTCGTCGGTCGTGGGAGGGTCCTCTGAAACATGGAGAAGGGCTTGTCGAAGGGTGCCTCTGAAAGGTTTTGAAGAGGCAAGATTGCGGCCACACGGCTGGGTCAGCAAGTTTCACAAAATCCTAGGCAGCCACGGACACATGGAAGGAGGCGTATGAGTCGTGCCGAGTCTTCAGACGCCGGCACTCCAGTTTGTCGAGCCCGACGGAGGATAGGTGAGAGGAGGCATCCTCACAGGTGGTGTCCGGCGCCAGTTTGGTGACAAATAAGGCTCTCCGACTAACTGACGGCGAGGCGACGCGCAGGTTCGAAGTCTCGGGCACCCCAGTCAGCGCGTCGGCCCCAGACACGCCGCACGCCCGTCACGTGCACCATCCTGGCATGATGCAGTGGAGTTCGGCTTGACTCTCGGACTGGCCGGCTTCAGAGGTGCAGGGGTGGAGTGTGCACTGCCCTTGGCACCCGATGCCGAATACGTTGACTGCGGGAGGGCTTGGATACCAAGATTCAGGCGGCGAGCTCGGTTGCTTCGCTTTGGGCCTCTGCGGCAGTTTTCGAGCTTGAAAAAGGTAGGCTTAATTCGAATAGACCTATTGCCATATTACCCAAGCATCAAGGAGAATGCAGGGATTGGTGTTCCACGCGCCGCACGTGCTGGCCTCGGCAGTAGTAACTTTTCTACAGCAAATACCTTAAACAAATGGCATCTTGCACGCGCGTTCGCCAACGCTTTTTTCTGGTTCTTTACTTCGCATCTTTTATACGGGGAAGGCGTGCGACTGTGGCGCTTGGAACACCAATCCCTGCATTCTCCTTGATGCTTGGGTAATATAGCAAATGGTCTATTGAAGACTACCTCATGTAAGCTGTGTATGATCATGTGCGAGTCGTACACGCAGGCAGCCGTTCCCGCCCAGAACAAAAAAATTTCAGGGTTCCACTCTGGTGAAGAAGGAAGACCAGCGAAGTTGTACTATGGTAGTACTATGGTGGGTGAAGGACGACTTCTCGGGCGACCTCAAGGACGACGCTTAGAGGGCGAAGTCTAGGACGACCTCTAGGACGACGTCTAAACGATCCCAAGGATCACTTGTAGGAGGACCTCAAAGACGACGCCTAAAAGACGACACCTAGGACGACCTTAGGGACTTCGTCTAGGACAACCTGGTGGACGACGCATAGAGGACTGACGCCTAGGATGACCCCAAAGACGCCGTCCTGGACGACCTCAAGGACGACCCCTAGGACGACCTCAAGGACGACCTCAAGCACGACGTCTAGGACGACCTCGAGGACAACGTCTAGGACTACCTCTAGGACGGCCTTAAGGACGACGTCTATGACGACATCAAGGATGACTTCTAGGACAACCTCGAGGACAACCTTGAGGACGACCGCAAGGACGACCTCAAGGAAGACTTTTAGGACGACGCCTAGTGAAATTTAGCCTTTCCGCTCTGGTGAAAACCAGAGTGACCGCGATCTTGAAACCAGGTGTCCGTCGGCAGTGCTACCGCATAAACGCCCTCACAGTTTTCCTCCCATTTTGATGAAAACCAGAGTGGAAAGGCTAGGAAGGTTGCCTCCGTCTATGAGCGATGTTGGCAACCAGACAACCGGCATGCTTGCCGCCGTCGCTAATATATGGCGGTAGCTGTCCAGAGTTTTGTGTCGACATTTCTTTACGGGGGACACGATCCTTTGGAAACTAACCCTTAATAGCTCCGCTGTAAAAATGCTAAATGTCGATTCGTGGAAACAAAAGCCGGCCGGCGGAATCGTGCAGAGTGACTTCCGCGGTCGCGGCATTGTGATCTTTCTCCTCTGACATTTATGTTACATTCGGGCAAAAATAATTGATTATTTCGAATCGTTATTCCTTTAATTTTCTTATTTTAGAGCGCAACACTTACGCGCCCGTTTCCGGCTTGAGTGGCGTCGGCGTCGCTGTCGCCGTTGGCGTAATCACGCGGTGCATTATAGGAAACGTCCCATAATGCACCGCGCCGAAAAGTCGCGAGTTACGTCACCGTGCCGGAACATCGCGAGTGACGTGTCGGCACGGTGACGTCACTCGTGTCGAAACGTCACGCGACGTTTCGGCGCGGTGCCGAATCGTCACTCGTGCCGAAACGTCACCATGACAGAAAGTCACCGTGACGTTTCGCCACCGCGCCGAAATGTCGCGTGACGACGCGCGTTTCGCGCGTGAAAGAAGGAGAAGGGGAGGAGAATAGCTTACGGATGAGGAGGAGAAGCCTGCCCTTTTCTCAGTACCCTCCTCCTCCTCCGCAAGAGCTGCGCTCGAAATCGGCGTTACTAAAAGTTGTAAACGTCTTTCTTTTTTTTTACCTATCACGATGTAGTTAAACCGTACCTCGATTCGCTACTTCGACTGCAGTGGTCCCGTTGGTACCGATCAGCATTAGAAGAAAAAACAATATGGATCAGAGCCCACATAGACCGCGCTGGAATCACTCTGGTCGGACTTTCCTAAGCGCGGCGTAGTGGACATCGTTGGCACGATCGCATTCGGCGCCTGATCGTATACATCGTTGCACGATAACTTCGCGAACTCTGGAGGCTGATGTCCCAGCGCGTTGATGAGAGCGTCGCAGCGAAGCCATGAACCAGGCTCGCAACCAACTGGCCAGCCGCTTCGCTCTAATCCTTCAATCAATGAATTTTTATAATACGTCAACGGACTTAAAATGTTTTGCTTGTTTTTGTAATCTTAATTTGCTTAAAACTCGCAAAATAAGTCGCATTTCCAGAAAAGAAAAGGTTTTCCTCCGAGTTTCTACGTTCGGTGAGCTCAACCTCAGCGCAAACTACTAATTTGTCCAAGAATCATTAAAGGGCATCTTTAAGGCTCACGACTCACGTCAGTCATCCCAAAGAATTTTCAAATTGAACGTATAGGTGGCGACACCAATCCGTGTGGACGACAAACTGTGGTATGGCTAGTGCCACCAAAGATCTTCCACCACTCTTAAAATTTCTTCCTTTCAGATAGTCCCTCGTGCACGTTGCATGTTCCCCGTGTGCTGTCGCCCGCATCCTCCTGTTATATTGTCAAAATTAGTACGGAGGCAGCATTTGTTACGTATGCAGATGACACTACTTTATTCTCTTTTGCGCGAGATATGGAAAAACTCGCGCAAGTCCCAAATCGTACTCTTGACTCGCTTTACTGATGCAGCTCTGTTAATTCACTCCCTATTAAAACTTCCAAAACTAAGGCAGTTCTCTTTAAACAGAGGAATAAGTTTATTGTTTGTGGGAGCGAGGGTCGGCCACCACCACCAGAGGCCGCTGCTGACCACGCAGAGTAAAGCACGTCCGGGGCGCGCAAACAGCGCACGAAGGACAGGCGCGCAAGCGTATAAAAAAGGGGGACACGCCCACGGAAGGGGGGGGGGGACGGACGGACGGCACAGAGACGCGTAGGTCTATTCCTCGGCATTATTATACTTTATTACTAACAACCCTTCGATGTCCCTTTAATAAATGTAGTTTCTCGTTTTGGAAACCCCGGCTTCGTGTTGTTCCTCGCGGTTGGGCATGCAGCAAGGCAACCTTTTCACAGGTTTTCGACTACAACTTCGTTCTTGGGCTCTCCATCATTAAGATTGTACCTAGTATTAAAACCCTAGGCGTAATTTTTCTGGAAAATCTGTCACGGGATTTTCACATTGAAAGTCTCATTCGCAAGATTTTGAAAGACGTTGGCAATCTTAACACGTTTCCCTTCGACCTCCCAGTAAAAATTTAACTCCTTTTATACTAATCTGTAGTTTCTACAACATCTAAATTATTGTAATTTGGTTTGGGAAACCAAAACATTAAAAAAAAGCTTCATGTCTCTCAGTATCGTCAATGCCCCATATGATCCTCATACACAGCCCCTTTCTAAAACTCTACATATTATTCCAGCCACCAACCTGTATGACTACACTAATTTTAAGATACACAGCGAGCATTGAACTGAACAATCCTTTTTCAGGAGTTTGCTGGTCTAGCACGAAGTATAAATTTTTATCCTACTTGTAATGAGAATTTCCGGAAGATAGCAGAACAAACTATGGAACGCAGATGTTGAGACACCACCTCCCATTATTACTGAACATTGTTAGGAGAAACAACTTCACCATAGAGACACTAACACCTCGTGCCATCAAAAGTACGTTTCTGTTGCTCACTTGTTTTTGTCTAGAGCCTTATGATATCAGTGTTCTATTTACCGGTTACAAGTGTCTACATGCTTTTCTCACTCGTCTTCCTGCTGCATGATTATCGATTTTGTTTACATTTTGTTACAATTCGCGTACCCGTCTCTGCCAAGATAACGAGGGTGGGGCCCAGTCAAGCCAACATGTGCTGGCTTCTTGCCCGTGCCCCTGTCGTCTGTCCATATAGACGAAATAAAACTGATTCTGATTCTCATTTTGATCATGCCCTGCCAGCTCTGCCCAGTTTGGTCGGCTGCGAAGCGCAGGCAGCTAGCGCATCCAGCTCATCTCTCGAAAGATGTCAATCTGGGTTGCTTTTATTTTCTGTTCCGGGATTCTGATCCAAGGAGCAATAATTTGCTCGTGCCCATCCACAGCTTTTTTGGACATCAGCCCCTCGGCGCGTGCACCAAAAATTAGAATATCAACTGAACTCAATATCTACGGGGATATTTTATATGACAGTCATAAAATATCTGCAAGGAGTAATTTAACTTTTGGACGTATATAATTTTGATTTCGAGGCCCTACTTTTTTTTCTCGTTTTTTTCAATTTATTTTATGGGCCAGATCCACAAATTGATAAAACCTTCTTTTCTTGTCAAAATATCGTAATGTTTCCGCGGACTGCACCTTCATAGGTACGATAAAACGCAGACTAATTCGCAATTTAATATTTCCTCGAGAACCTTTTATTCTACGTTCTGTCCCAAAAGCTTGACACTTCCCATGCAAACTTTCACCAATTAAAAAAACAAATCCATGTTTTGACCTAATATATGTTCGTGAACAAAAACAAATATTTGCTCAGTATAAACTTCTGGCGGGTCCTCTTTTTCGAGACACGGGTTGACAAGGACATCTGCCAGAAAGAGAGAAAAGCTCGGTAATCGTTTAAATCGTTTAAATCAAAGTACCGAGATGAAATGTGCGCCTACAGCGAACTGTATACCATGAGGGGCCGAGTAAGATATTAGGTAGTAATTAAACTAACTTAATGCCAAAATAAGCCCACTTCCATTGTCATCCCCAATTGTTCTTTGATTTAGCGAAGATGCCTCCCGTATGGGAGGTGGAACGATTAAATAAACTGCGTGCACTGCTGAGTCAATCCGTCTTTACAGCGAAGGTGTTTATGGCTAGGGTACCGTGGATTTGTTGTCTTCATTAACAAAACCTAAGTCCCGAATGAGATGCAAAATAACTTCATTTCCTTCTAAAGCTTATACGTCTCATCACTTGAATATGTATTTTCAGTAGAGTAGCTATCAATAGGTACCATTTTCAAGATCAGTAGACTCTCAGGTAAACTCTCATGTAGATAATAAAGGTTTTTTTCAAAAATTTGCCGCTGAGCGACCAGCGTCGGCCATGTCTACGCTCGCAGCACCCATCTTCGTCGTCGTCCCAAGCCCTTAGTGCCTAGTTTCCTTTCGTTCCACTCTCCTCGGGTTGCGGTCCCGTCGCGCGTGTCTACTTTCATTCGGGCGGCGTTTCTCTCGCGCGTGTCTGGTTTCCTCCGGTTTCTCGGGGCGGCGATAGTTTGTACCTTTGTTCAAAATTCTGTGTTACGTCTGTGTCGTGTGCTAAACAGCTTCGCTGGTCATCCAACTTCACAAAGTGCAATGGCTCATGATTTTAATTTAACTTTCAGGATGGGTTCACCTGGTTTTGGAGTATTTCCGCGAATGCATGACATACTAAAGCATTTAATTAAGAACTTTGCAACTAGCCAACTCAAGCTTTGAATGGCAAGGAATAAAATCAATATTTAAAATTAGTGAAACGTTTTTTACCTCTAATAAGCTTAACAAGCGAATGACCTGCCATGTTATGCTCACGCTTTTTGTTTCTTTTTTAGCTCTCAAGCCGCTATGTCATGGCGGGGCGCATACGATGCACGACAAAATATCACATCCTGCCTTTCCTAAAGGCCGACCAATTAGCAGAAAGGAGGAAAATGTCCCTCAATTCCTCCTTTCCATTCGAGAAAGAGAGGAACTGTCCTCTTCTCTACCGGGAGTAGTTAAGAGACCCACTCCTTAGTGGAGAGGAGGGAAAAAAGAGAGCGAACGGAATGGAGAGAAGGAAACTGGGGACTAAATTCTTCCCGGCAGAAGACGGTCCTGTAGGTCGGCCTTTAAGCTGTAGAGAATTTGGTTTTTGTACGCACTTTCCATATGATGGTATCGTTGGTCTCGTATATCGCGGCAAGGTTGTCGACGAGGGAGACGGCACGGACCACCTGAACGTCCGAAAGGAGGTCAAAATTGACGGCGGCACTTCTGCGGCAAACCTGCGTTTTAGAAAGGTGGTCTTAGTCGCTCGACAGGACACGTGCAACACCTATCGATGCACTCTATCTAAGAAAAGGTTTGCCCATGTCCAGGCTCTTTTTACTCAGCGGCAAAAACTCAAACTGCGGTTGGCGTCCACGAGGGATGCTGCGCTACCTCTCTTTTCCCTCGCTCGACTCGCCCGAGTCGCGGAGCAGGCAGAGAATATGTAGAGCAACTTATCTCCTCTTCGCCAAAGGCGCTTCGACGTTTAGTCACTTTGTGTCGTGTTTATGTAAGCAAAGATCTTTTGACGCCGTCAGCTGTCGGGATCGTTTCAACTCGGGCGTATGAACAAAAGAAAGCATTCGTTCGTCAAAGTAATCATATTACAGAAGGTATCAAAAATAGTCGATTGTTTGCGATCGATTTACGCACCGAAATTATGCATCGCTGCCTTTCATTGCGAGAAGTAATGTGGTCTGTCGTTGCGACAATTGATAAATTGGAATTCTGCTTCGTTGTCGCAGCGCACACTGCCAAAAGCCACATAAAATTCAAAAAAAAGCATCGCAGTGCCTGTGAAATGTGACAGACGCCTAAAGCAGCTGCGAAAATATTTCGCAAAAGGTTGTACCAACCAAATAAAAAATATTGTCTTGAAAAATCACTTGTGCCCGCGCGGACAGGCAGCGGGATTGGAGCAACCAAAGCGTTGCGTATATATTTGACATCAAAAAGGGGCCATGGATTTCATTTTGGGTTGGGGAAAGGAATTTTAGATTGGGATTTTACTCATTACATGTCGTTTACTGGGACGAAATAAACAAGATACAAAGCAAAATGCCTGCCTTTCTGTAGGTAAATTTGAAAACGTTGCGGACTACTTCGTATTTTCTTTGCTTCGAAATCTCTTGGCCTTTTCACTGTGACACATCCGCGGCACCCAAGGTACCGCAGCGGACTCCAGCTCACGGATTGAACACGAGCATCGCGGCACTCTTCGGACGAGTGCGCTCGTCGACAATCGAAACCTTCCATCAATATTTGGATACCCGTTCGTGGCCAATATAATCCGTGACGACACTTATCCCCACTCACGAATAGCGAGCCTAATGGTTTGCTTAAAAAGCCCAGTGAAAGCTCGGAGACATCTCGCCCACTTCCAAGCACGTCACGAACGCGCGATTTCTTGTTTCCCTTTAGAATTGAGGATTAAAGCGAAGGATCAAGAATTTGAAAAATCATTTCAAGGTCCCTTTAAGGGAGTCAGAAGATTTGAATTTCCGGGCTGATTCTTATCGCCACGCGGTTAATGAAGCAGTGCGCCGATAAGAACGACCAAGAACAATTCTTGGAGCAAGAAGTGGGATAACAATAAATCCCGCCCCGTATTTTTTGCGCTCTCGGCGAACATAGAAGCAAATATCATCGCTTCATCGTAGTCTTTCCACCGCCATATTTGAATAGATAATCTGCTTGTGCACAACGTTGCACAACACATCCCTATTGAAATATCCGGCAAAAACTTCCAGTGACATTCGGTAAAAACGGGTTAATTTCCACTCATTTTCACCAGAAACCAGCGTAGTTTACCAGTTTTTTGTTGGAGATATTACCGGCCGCCATTTTCAGTTACCAGATTCCGGTGTACGTTTTACCGGAGCCACTTTTGGTTAAAATCCGGCAAAAACTTCCCGTGACATTCAGTGGAAACGGGTTAATTTCCACTCATTTTCACCAGAAACCAGCGTCGTTTACCAGTCTGTGGTGGAAATATTACCGGAAGACACTTTCGTTGAAAGTTTTGCCAGAACCACTTTCGATTACCCGTCGCTGGAATCCTACCGGAAGCCACTCTCGTTTTCCGGACACCGAACTTCACTGGTAGCCGACGAAAGGGGAACGGCTAAAGACAAGGAAGCCAAGTCGAGCAGGGGGACTGAGTTTGTAATGGTGGCCGCCAATTCAGTGGCATTCCCGTGAGTGCGTGTTTTAGCTCGAGACGACGTTGCAATCCTGCAAGAAGTTCGTGCAGCGAACTGTTTTGACGATCCAAAAAGGTGAGCAGCGATCACCGGCAACTTGCTATTTGCGACAGGCAAAAGTCGGGGCCACAGCAGGTACGAGACCACTCGGGCGGCATTCTCGTGAGTGCGAGTTTTAGCTCGGGACGACGTTGCAACCCTCAAGAAGTGCGTGCAGCGAACTGTTTTGACGATCCAAAAAGGTGGGCGCTTTCACCCGTTTTCATCCGAAACCAGTTTACCTGCAGTCTGTGCGAGATTATTGGCCGGCAAACAGATTTCGCTGAAATTTCATCGGCATCGGGTTTCCAGATTTCGCTGAAATGTCACCGGCAGCCACTTTCGTTTCCCAGACGACCCGGTTTTAATCTTACCCGAAACGGGTGACTCGCTTTCCTGTTTACCGAACTTCACTCAAAGCCGACGCGAGGGGAGGGGAAGCCGAGGCGAGCCGGGGACTGGGCGTCCTTGGTGCCTCGCACCAAGGACGAGTCCCCACACACCCTCTCTCCCTCACATTGGGTCGTGGGGAAAATTCGAAAAAGTCGTTTTGCTGAATTTTTTTTTTAAAGAAAACCGGCTTCTTTGTCCGTCAACGAGCAACGGCCGGCCAGGAACGAACGCTCTCAGTCTCGGATTCTCGTTTCATGTGTGCGACTTGTATCTTCTAGAGCAGCTGCGTGTGCAGATGAAAAGAAAATATCTTTCAGTGACCTGTTTCTTACGCCTCTTTGTACGTCCGGCTTCAGAAGCATCTAGCGAGAGAAAAAGACTGTGCCCAAGATTTCTCAACGTCGGCGGATGTTCGTTTCGCGCGTTCGTGGTTTTCGCTAAGCGTGCTACTGACGCCTGGCGCACCCGCGGCGGCGGCATCAGGGACAACATCCTGAGTGTGCCCGGGATTTCTCAACGGCGGCGGATGTTTGTTCCGCGCGGTCTTGGTTTTCGCTAAGCGTGCTACTGACGACTGGTGCACCCGCGGCGACGACATCAGGGACGACATCGTGAGTGTGCCCGGGATTTCTCAACGGCGGCGGATGTTCGTTCCGCGCGGTCGTGGTTTTCGCTAAGCGTGCTACTGACGCCTGGTGCACCCGCGGCGGCGGCATCAGGGACGACATCGTGATCTGTGCCCGTGAGTTCTCAACGGCGGCGGATGTTCGTTTCGCGCGTTCATGGTTTTCGCTAAACGTGCTACTGAGAGCATTCGTGTGTGTCCGTGTGGTGCACCTGCGCGGTTTTATTACCGTACGTCTAGGAATTTACCCAGCGGCATTGTGAGTACCTTGAAATATATCTTTTGCGACAAAGAACTCGGTTGTTCCTTTTTGGTCTGATTGCTTTTGTCTACAGCTGTGCACATTTTTTCACTGGTATCGACCCGGTTAAATAGACACATAAAACCTTTAGGTCTATGTGGACTAACCACTTCAATTGTTACCGAATCGTCCAGCATCTGGTAAACATACACCAACCACGGTTCACAGGCGTCCTCCTAACTGCCTTCCGTTGACTTCCGAAAAAAGAAAGAAAAACACGGTGAATTCCGGCCAATCTTCAACAGTTTGCCAGAGTCTTTGCTGAACATATCATCCTTTCGTGCGGTAAAACAGAATGTAAGAGAATGGTGCCTCACGCTCGCGCAATAATAATTATATAATTACTTAGTGCGTATTCGTTGCCCACATTCCTACATTATTGTTGTTTGTTTGTTTTGTTTCTCCAGTGTTCACTGTGTCACGGTATTTTATTGGCTGCCTGGTCTCACATACAAGCATCCTTGCTTTCGTGGGCCAGCACGCACATTTGTATTTTCTCAAAGATAATAAAGATATTATTATCTGGTTATCTTCTGGTAAATTGTGGCTTTACTGGAAGCGAAAAGAGTCCCATAATACAGTAAAATAGATGTTTACTGGAAATAAACTTCCGGTAGAAATCCGGTGACATTCGGGTAAAAAATCGGTAACATTCCTGTAAAACAACCGGTGACATTCCAGTAAACTACGGCTATACTGGAAGTGAAAACAGTCCCATAATACAGTAAAATAGACTTTTACTGGAAATGACATTCCGGTAAAAAATATTTTTCAATAGGGATACATATCTCTTTCAATCCTTCGATCGTGCAGCGACAACAGATCAAGGTCCACCAGTAGATTTGGTACCGTAAAAGGGATGTCGGCCAATGTGCCTATACCACAAAATTCGTATAAATGTATGTTGAACACTTTATAATAAATTACTCTATGACACCACGACAGAGTTCCTTACCACACAAGACAATTCAAGGAGCGATATAACACGTGAACTATACAGGCTTAAATGACATTCCAGATTACGAATTGTTTCCGAAAACTGCAAAATGACGGCCCTGTTGCGTAGTCCTTAGTTGACAATGCGTGAAAGATGTAAACGAAACGCTAACCCAGGCACTACAAAAACGTCAAGATCACGCACGCGCAGTATTCACCATTTTTTTTTATTAAAAAAAACACTAAAAGTATTCTCTCATTTTCCTACTAACATTACCATCGTCTTTTTAGGTTCAGTTGCAGCCTATTAATAAAACACAATTGCTCAACAACGCGAATGTCATTTCGTATCAATAAGCAGTCATTCTCATTGTCTACCTTGAAAAACAATTTGAAGTCATCGGTGAAACCTAGCATTTTTGAGTTTCTAATACATGAAGGTAAATGCTTTACAAACACTACAAACAAAAGCGGGACTAGGTTAGAACATTCTGATACGCCATATAAGAATGCGAATCGCTCGGCCACGCACTTTAAAAATGTAACCCAATTTTGGCAACTATCGAAATAGCTCCCATACCATGCGCAATAAAATGAGCATAATTCTTATCCTTTCAATACCATTAAAAGTATCTGGCGGTAGACCTCGCCAAATGCCTTTGTCATGTCAGAATAAATTGTGTCCACCTGAGTGGCAAAGCACACCAATGGGAGACGCGTTCCAGCCACCGCACTAACGGATTGGTCTCCGAGAGCCAATGACCAACGCGCCCGGTGCGCATCCACTATTGGCCCTCTCCTCCACCCCATCTTCATTCACAACGCTGTAGTAGTAGTAGCTCTCACGGCCCGGTTCGCAAGATCACCACATCCGCATCACCGCAGTTGCGCGCCGGGCCGCCAGACGGCTCTGCTAGCGACCATGCAACGGGCTTATGAGTTATCGTTAACTGACTTGGAAAGTACAGTAACCACAAAAAGATATTGGCACAAGTGATCGATGGCCGGAGCGGTAAAATCATCACACCAAAGCGTTGCGTTGTCACGAGTTTAGTGAGAGCGGAATTACCCGGGCCGTTCCTTCCTTTCCATCTCAGAGTTGTCATTGCCAAAAAAAAAAAAATTGCATTATTGTTTTTTAATTAGATACAACAGGCAATTCAGCGTTTTCGTATCAAATCAAAATCAAATCAGTATAATTCCCAAAGAGGATCCAGACACTTAAAGAACTAGTGACGTTAAAACATTGTATAATTTTTTTAAACAGAATTTAAAAAAAAACCATGAAAGCTAGATTAATGCGGTATGCGCAGGTGAGTTATACGGCCAGGGGGACATAGTATAAAGGCTAATCGTGACGATTGGTTGGCTAATTAATTCAAATTCATTAATTAACTTTTTAAATAATGAAAATAGACATATAGTTCCAATTAGAATCTTGCTCAGCGTCATCGAAAACCGCTAAATCAGCAATTTCCTGAAAGACTTTGAATGCGCGAGAAGCGTAGTAGTGCACTAAAGTTACCACTCGTGGAGTAGGTACAAGGCTAGGGCTTGATAACAGACGGAAAAATTGCGCGGGCATCTTACCGCAACCGCTAGCCTTCTACCTGCTCCACAAGTGGTAATTTTAGTGCACTACTACGCTTCCCACGCGCTCAAGGTCTTTCTGAAAGTTACTGATTTAGTGGTTTTCCATGACGCTGAGCAAGTTTCTAATTGGAACTATCTGTCTATTTTCATTAATTAAAGAGGTGATTAACGTATTTTAACTAATTAGCCGACTGACCGCTACGATTAGCCCACTACACTATGTCCCCTGGCCGTATAACTCACCTGCACCGACCGCATTATTCTGACTTTCATAGCGTTTTTAAAAAAAATATTCTGTTAAGCTTTAAAAAAAACACCCTGTATGTCACTGGTCTCTGCGAGCAAGCAAAAAAACCCATCCTTGTGCACAGTTATGCATAGCCGGAAAGGCTGAAGACAAGTGGTGGTTCGAAAGTTCTTTTCGCAAGAGCGGCTGTCGACCGATCTCCGCCATATTACGAACATGTCATCCGTCAACCCCGCTGTGTTTGTGCGACTGAACACGGCGTGTTGCCCATGCCCTGACCCGGCAGTCGCTGGGTTCTGCTGATCGTTTCAGTGCCGGGTGTGCATTGAACATGCCAACCGGTCTTGGCAAACTTTAAGCATTCGTTAAAAGTTGGATTGCTTGTTCACTTTTTTAATTTGGTTACTTACCCTCGCAAACCGATGCGACTCAGTTCTTCTGCACCGCTTTCCGATATCGAAGCGCGTTGGGTCGTTATTTCCGAGTGGGTAGTTCCAGATGGCGGCCAATGAAAACGACAATGCCAGTGATATTCCCATGAATTGGGACTGCCGGCTCTGTACGTAGTTCAGGGCGTCCACCTGAGTAAAAGTGTCGAGATTTGTTTTATTCATTTTCTATATGTTATGTATTTTATTTTATTTAACCGACCGTGCCAAGAAGGCATTATTGAAGCGAAATGAGGAGTATCAAGATTCAAATTTTCACAAGTTCTCGAAGATAAATACACAAAACTGTAATCAGAGACATCAAAATCAGAATCAGAAACAGTTTATTTTTGTCACAACGCTTTTACACGTGACAAGGGGGCCAGGAAAAAAGGTTGCAAGTCTGCAGCTTGACGGGTTCCTTCCCATACCGTCATTAAAAAACATTCATTTAAAAAATCTAAATGTAAGAAAACAGTAAATACATTCGTTTAACAATGACTAAGAGACGCAATTTGAAAACTTTGAAACTATATTACAGGGTAGCCGTTCCTCATGTTCCACTGTACGCGGAAAAAATCTATTTGAAATCATCAGTCGTACAACCGATTCGTTTAGCCTTGTGAGCGCGACCTGCCTTTGTGAATTGAAATATTGCAGACACAAACACTTATTTTTGTCCATTTAGTTTGTTTGACTGGGGCAAAATGTTTGACACATTTTGCCTCAATACCACGACGGCCATATTGAACAAGTCATTAGTTGAACCAATAGATGGTGGCACCGATCCGAGTAAACGAAAAACTGTGGTATGATAGGTGGCACTGATGTTCCTCCTTCGTTCTTAATTTCCTCTATTCTGCTTTCTCCTTGGTGCATGGTGCACGTCAGCGCATGCTGGCGGCCGCACCACCCGGTTCCAGCCCTGCCTCGTTTGCAGTGCAAGGCCAGCTAGAGTTTCTGTATAGGCTGCCTGCGGGAGCCAGAGTTGCGTGTCTGTCTTCCACGTTTCGCCGCGCCGCTATTCGCCGATATCAATCACGTGAGAAGCAAAGAATCCAGCGCCACCCAGCGAAGCCACTGATACGGTCGCTTCGGCAACGTTGCACGTGTCCCGGCGTTATGTTTTCCTGTTTTTCCCCCTTCTCCTTCCCTGTTTTTCATGCACGGCGGCGCACGCTGCCCCGCTATTCGCCCAATTCAGTCAGTTAATGAGCAAAAGGTTCGTGGCTGTGTAGGAAAGCCTGCACTACAGCCATCCGTCGATGATGGAAGCGCAGCTCCGTCACCGTAGGTAGCAGAGTTGTGCTTTCACAAAGGAACTCTAAGCCCAGCTATGCAAGCCAGCTCATCTATTGGAGGGTACCAAGCTGAGTAACTTCGATGTTCTCTGATGTCGCCTTCTGATCTACAGCGCAGTGACTGCCACACGCTTCCGAGAAAATATGGCCCAGAGATTACAGATTTTGCGGCTGGCCTTATATATATTTTTTGAAATTAAATAAATACTTGCACGGCATTAATGTTTAAGAGACTTTGTGCCCTCCAAGCACTAGGCAGCCTCATGTCTGGCGCGGCAAGTCACGCAGATGATATGAATCCCCGCATGCCATACAAGGCGCTACGAAGACACACAAACGCAAACTCGGCCTGAACACCTCGGGACCTGCGGTGACCAGGCTGGCAGCAGGACGGTCATATTGGACAAGCTTTTTTGTTTAGTATTTTCCCAATTTGAAAAATTAAAGCTTTTTGTTTGCTCTCTAATTCAGAAACGTTTTTCTGTCAACCACTAATTGGTGACCCGGGGCACGCACCACCTCCGAAGACCATCCTCTACTACACCAAGGTGCTCTCCAGCCAGTTCCGATCGCCATTACGAATTTCGGAGAGCGTGCCGCAGTAGAACTGTCAGCTATCCACCTCCACCCGCCTCGATACTGGCCAGCGGACCCACAGATCTGTTTCGCCCAGGTGAAGAGTCAGTTTGCTACCTGGAGGACTACAGCCTAGTCCAGAAGTTTCATCAATCATCGCAGCGCACCCGCCGGACATCGCAGCAGCGATCAGGAACCTGGTCCTTACCTCCCTTGCAAACTCTCCATACGACGTCCTCAAGGCAGAGCTGATACGAAGGACCACGTCGTCGGAGCAGCGCCGTCTCCAGCAGCTCCTCACTTCTCAGGTATTAGGCGACAGCAAGCCGTCACAACTGTTGAGGCGCCTATGACAACTTTTGGGTGAGAAAAGCGCCTACCTTCGACGTATAATTGCTTGCAGGAGCTCTTTTAAAACGGATCCCGACTAACCTCCGCATGGTCCTTGCGTCTGCGGCTGGACTGGACCTCAAGGAGCTGTCAACGTTTGCCGACTCCGTCATTGAAATAGTGTTGCCCACTATCGCCCAGATTCAAGATCAGTTCGAAACATCGCGCGCAAGGACCTCACCAGGTGGCGTGATAACGTACGCGTCCCACATCAACTGCCATAGGGAAGAATTACACCGCGAGTTCCGGCGCCTTTCTGCTCAGATTGCCGCACTCACTTCTCGTTCTCCAAGAGGCCAACGTCGCAGAAATTCCTCGAAGCAACGCCGGTATCGATCTCCCTCACCATCTCTATGGCCCGATATCACGTTCGGCGCACAAGCAAAAGAAATGCATTTCATTTTGCATAGAATTTAAAATCGTCGAAATTCACCACTAGAGGCGGATAGTGGTCCCGGTTCCCGAACCAGCAGTCTCCTTTTCATATTAGACAATAATTCTGGTTTTTAGTTCATTCCCGATATCGGCGCCGAGGTGAGCATTCTTGTGAATGGGGCCAGCTGAATGTGAAAAACACACAGAGAAACAATTATAACACTCACAACGCTGGACTAGTTCAGTTCAGCTCGAAAGCGTTTAATGCCATTTAAAAATAAATCCAGAGGCAATGTTAGAACTATTTTCTTGAAGAAAGGAGATCACACTTTCTTAGTTTGGAATCTTGAAGGGGTATTGTACTTGCAATCGGGACAGTTTTGCCAGAAAGTTTGACACTTGTGCTCGTCAAGTGTTTCTTTCTGAAACAATTGCCCGGAACGAAATTCCCTCTTTATGCGCGGGACTCGTTAACATACACCGAGAAACCATTGAACAGCAAGGTATCACATCGTTCCAAAGTGCGGCTGCCATGTCCCTCGACAGCTTCTTGGAATTGCTACGTGTTTACCTAACGGTGACGGTGGTGTCCCGTCAAGAGCAGCTGCATGTGCAGAAAAGGGGTGTATGCATCGGGTCTTGAGTGGCCCCTTACCTTAGCGATGTATTCCTCGCAACATGCAGACTTGCTTTCCAGCAACGCATGAAAGATCCCCGGATTGAAGTCACCTTCCGCTACGTCGATGATTTCTTAATACTTTGCAACACGGAGGTAGAAGAACATGACAACGGTTGCCGCGAGTATATCATGAGATGCTTTGAACAGAGCTGCTCAGGTCTGCCCGTAACAAATCTATCAGATTCCTTGATCTTGATTTAGACTTTAAAGATGGCCACGCCTGGTAGACATACAAAGCTCGTTCCTGCAGAGATTTTCTTTCATTCGAATCTGAACATTCAAATAACGTGAAACGTGGGGTCGCCACCACAGCACTAACATCTGCCTTAATGAAGTCATGTGAACATCAAATCCATAAGAGTTTTGACACTCAAATATTTAGGCTACTTGACGCTGGGTATCCGGAAACCCTACTGGTATCAATATGTGAAAATATCTCCCAGAAGTTAAAGCGCGGACAGGAAGGTATCGAGCGAACACCAAGGAAAAGACTGGAAATTCCATAGTGGTAGCACCGTGTCTTCATGGCATTACTCCCCGGCTAAAAAAGATCGGAGGCCGGTAAGGGGTTCAAGTGATAAGCTCAGCACCGAACAAGGGGTGTTCAATGTGCGCAGGGTAAACGAAAACTAACGTAGGCACCAAGAGGCATGTAACATCGCAAACAAAACAAGGTACGCCCAATGTCAAAAACAAGTCATTTATAACATTCTATTAACACGTGGAAGGTGTTATACTGGGCAGACAGGGCGCTGTATTAACGATATAACCAGAGAACATGCCACATCTCTACGAAACTGGACAGCAGCAGGACACCTTGCAGCCCGTTGTCGCGCATGCCAATGCGATGCAACGTTGTGCAACTTAATCATCGTGGGTCGACATAAAAATCAACTCGCCCGTGAACTGCTGGAAGTAGAGCACTGCACGGGCGAAGGCCAGCCCGAAAACCCAAGCTCGGCTCGGCCCGCGGGCCGGGCTCAGAGCGGGGTAGAACGCATTTTTTCAGGCCCGGGCCGGGCTCAAGCTTGAGCAAAAGATATTTCGGGCCGAGCCGGCCCGGGCCAGCCCGGGCCGTGGCTGGGCCGTCTGGGGTGCCGCAAATTTCAAAGTGTTGGTACCAACAAGTGTGATCATTTATCATTTAGGTTCAATGTAAACAAACAAGCGAAATGCAAGATCATTACGGCGCCTTTAAAAAACAAAAAAAGACGTCTGGCACTTAGAAAGCCTTCACGTGGACAAAAAGGAAATGTATGGATTCCACCAGCATAGTGGGAAAGTGCGGCCAAGAATGAAAGGAGCACTCCAGTAGCCGGGTACAACATGAGTTCCTTTTTCCTCTGCTTTTCAAACTTAAAAAGAAAAACAAAAACGTGAGCTTGACTTCGCATTTTTTGCAGGGGAGCCTTACTATGCCTCCAAGGGCAAGCTACCTATAAATAATTTTATTCTTATACAGCCTTTTGAAGATTCACTAGCCTGATTGTGATTGTTTCTTTAAAAAAAACCTTATAGAGAGGAAAGTTCTTTGTGAAACGAATTGAACAACGGACAGTCCAATATCTCTTTACGAAATGCATAAATAAAATATTGGCCACTTTTTTTTCCAAAATCACTTATCAACTGCATATTTCGCCCTTAATCTCGAAAATACATTGCCCAAGTCGGGATATTTATAGTGTCAAAAAACCCGGTCCAATTTTAAAATAAATTTAAATGAAATATGCTTAATTTATGCTTAAACAGTTTTTAGGTTAAAGCTTGCCAACTTTTTCTGGCTCAATTATATAATTTGCCGGGCTCGGGCCGGGCTCAAGCTTTTGTCTAAAAATTCTGCGGGGCCCGGGCCGGGCCCGGGCAGTGTCTCTTCCCTGTAGGGTCGGGCCGGGCCTAGAAATATTATTCAGTAGGGCTCGGGCGGCGCCCGGATGTGCCTCAACCGGGCCGGTCGGGCCGGGCTTAGAAAATTTCTGCCCGTGCAGTGCTCTAGCTGGGAGCCCTAGACATGGAAGAAAAAGGCGAGGACGCCGGCGAGCCGGCAAGCCACCAAACAAGCGACGATGGCGGCGGGACCGGCTGTATGAATGGACAAATAGTAATGGGTGCACCCATCGTAGCGGGCGGTAGTTTGCGCCACCTATCCTAAGATATGCGCAACCTAGATAAGATATGCGCAAACTAGCCCTGATTCTGCTTTGGTCGCCGTGTAAACGCCGCTAAAAAGCAACAAGGTATTGAACATATTGCACGATATGCTTATAATAAATAAAAGGTGTGTCTCCGAGTAAATAACTTTAACAATTATACTGATCACGTGGTACAAGAACTAGTTTTGTTTTAGCTTCAACTGGGTTCTAAAGAGCCGTGTAGCACCATCTCAGTTCAGTTCAGTTCAATCACAGTTGGCGCCGATAACTGTGATTGAACTCAACTACAGTTCAAAGCGCCCGTTTAACAAGGGTATAAGTGTAATACTTGAGTCATAACTGCCCCAACAAATCCTGATTTGAGGATTCCAGACTTACTAAAGTTAGGCTTTTCTTGTGCCTGCACCAGGAGTGCCAAAGTACTGCCATAGTTGACCCATAAATGCCTAATTTAATCTTGATTTGGAGATTCGGGCCAAGCCAAGGTTTGCATTTTCTCTGGCCTGACATTGAAGTGACAAAGATGTGCCAAAAATGCCAAAAACGCCCAGAGGTCTGCCAAGTTCGGCAGGTTTCTCGTGTGCCAGAAAAGTGCTCTTCCACGCGCTCCCGAACAAAATAAATTAAATCTGCGTTCAAAACATGCTGTTCAGATGACATAATCTTCATTCTCAGGCAGCATGCTGATGCTTGGCAGTGTCGTGCCAGTACCGGCGCGAAGATAGGTTCTAATATAGGCCAAATGTTACGTTTTGTACCTCCACTCGATATATGGCAAGTATTGGCGCACCGTCGTTTCACCACCGACCTAGTGTTGGCGCAATATCGTGCGACTACTCTATGATGCGTCTGTTTCGTGTTGACCTGATAACGTACAAGTCTGCTTTGTATAGGTTGTTGCATATCAATTGGTGCATATCAATCGCAAAAGGACAATCAAAATTACTTCTATCACTCCCCAAAAGTTTTTTTACACCGCTATCATTACACACAGCTTATTTAGGACACATTTACAACATACCTTTCTAGAAAATAAAAAAAAATTATAAAGAGAAATAACACGGTCTTTATTCCAAGCAAAACATATAAATCAAACACGAGGAACCGTGGAGATTGAGAGGAAGCTTGACTCATATCAGAAGCATGCTTGCAGTGTATTTAATAATAATAGAGCGATAGCCTGTAATCCGTGATAAATGCATAATGCTAATCTGGCAGCGCAAAACAAAAACAAACAAAATTAAAGAAAAAAAAAGGGGTCGCCCACATTTAACAGAAGTCTCTCTGTCGCCAAAGAGCAGTTTCTTATCGAAGCGCGTCTAACAACCAACTCACAACAACTATATTCCAAGAAAACGGCAATTAGCAAAAAGTTGGCACGAACGTATTCCGGCCGTACACGACGAAAAATCACAGCCGCGTCTTCTACGCTCAAAAACTGCAGACACTGCGGATTGCATTTCGGAAACCGGACCTACGTGGCCCCTCTACCCATCTCCATCACGTGGCATACGGCGAGGACTACGGCCCCGGTGATCCCATCACCGCGTAAGGGCGAGTCACGTGACACATTTTTGTCCAACTATTTTTGTCCTAATCGTTCTACGAAGAGAGGTAACGCGTTTCGCTTCACCCTTCTGATTTCCTTGAAGCAGCCGTCGCGCCTAATAACAGCCAGATGAAGACAAAAAAGCAGGTGGAGAGGCTTAACAAAAGGCGAAACTAAAGGGACATAGACAATGCAGCTAAGCTCCCTCTGCATTTTCAACTGAACGATAGTAATGTAAGGAAGGGGAAGACAAAAAAGTGTTTCGTAACTGAGGCTTTGAAAATGACCGCTTGTTGGGGGAGGGGGATTCAAATATTGTTAGAGGAAGTAGTGCCTGGTTTGATGTTGTCAAACGCTTTAAACGAAAGTAAAAAATCGTCCCAACCAGCATTTCATCTCAGTTCCTCAGAGTGAAGCGGAAACAGTACCACAGAGCCAAGGCCGCAGTTGTCAATCAATCACAGTTGTCAATCACATTGCTAAACACACGCAGAGCTCCATGTCAGACACGCAAACCGTGGATGACCAAGAATCCCACATTTATTCCAGCAGCAGTGCATATGTACAAATGAACAGTTTACGTGCCTTCTGGAGAAGAGTGAAAAAGAAAATGAGTTAATCAGCGCTTTATCACGATGACATAATATCTTCCTCTTTTACATTCAAAAGCAAAAGGTAAACATCGTTAAAATTTAGTCATCAATCCCTAGTCGCTGCAGGGGACTTTACAATATGGACCAATAGCGTTGTTACGTCGCCTGGCCCAGTTTCACCCGCTGGGCAGTCTGCTGGGTGTTAGCAGACTGATGAACGGTCACGCTGGGCTTGCTTGGCGTCACTTGTGGTCGTGCCCGTCGGTGCGGCAGGTTGTTGAGGCTGTGAAGCAGGCTGAGCATCGCTGTCCTTGTCAGGCAGCGATCCTGCGCAAGGTTCCTGCGGAAGGTTCTGTACTTGGTCTTGACATAGTAGGACAGTGGTACGTCCGAGGGCCTAAGGACTGTACCAGTAGAGCCTTTGTCTCTCAACCATACTTAATTGCATGAAGAAAGACTAGGCAGAAATCTAGCAGCCCGACGCCTGTCAAAGTATGTTTTGTTGTTTCTGCCCACATCCCTCGTCCCGCTGTTTTCAAAAAGAGTTTACCACACGAGGCTGGGAGAAAGGATGGAACGCAAGGCACTCTTGAGTGCAACCGACTCATAAGACGTTGTAAGCAAACTAAATCCTGTAGGCGCAGGTGTATTTTGTACTTCGGCAGAGCAATTTAAGGATCTTCCGCTTTTTCTAAGTTGAGTTTGAGAGTCCTTGCCATTTATTCAACTTCACCATTTGCATGCGGAAGCTAGGGTTGGCTGTCACATAGCTTGAACCCGTATGATTTCGCGAAGCTTTGAAATTAAACCGAGGCAAACTGTGGCCTGTTGTCTGACCGCACGGCCTTCGGTATTCCGTGGCCTGGAAAAGACGGGTTTCAAGACTTGGATTATTCCCACAGATGACGTGCTTTTGTACAGCAGATCCGCACTGTACCGTAATTCGATAATCCACACCAGCAATATGCACCACTCCCTTTAGTTCAAATAACTCGACACTGCAAGTTTCTTCCACGTTAGATCCGTTGTTTCGGATAGGACAATTGGTTTCAAACATTGTATGCGTTCGGCAGCAAAATCTCAACAGTCCAAAACAACCTTAACTATGTCTTTGTTGAGTCCCGGCCACAAAACAAATTCATTTGACTTTATTTAACAGCGAACGATGTCCTTGATCGGCCTTCATGAAGATTTTTAAGCATCTTTTTCGGAGGCGTCGTAGGATGACAAGTGTGGTGTCCTTTAGAAGCAATTCTTGACAAACCCTGATGTTGCTACGCTGTGCGCAGTGCTGTTTGAAAATTCGCGGTAGGTTGTGCATGTCTGGGCACATTTCTCGGCAGGTCTCAATCAACAACGCGTACTTTTGATCCGTCTTCTGTCCGACGGGTATGCGGTCCAGAAGATTGTCCGATGCTGACAAGCCCTAGATGATTGTGTCGACTTGTGGCGACAACCTCCTGTGATGGTGCCGACTTTTTGCCTCTTGCTCTTTAGAGAGTATCTGCTATGGCACTTGTTTTTGCCCTGAACGTGCGTGACGGTGAAGGAGTACCTCATAAGTAGGGTGAACAGACGTCTCGTTTTAGGCAGGACAGCCCCGTCTTAAAACAATAAAAGAGTGTGTAAATCTGATGACGAAAGTCACTTGTCCGACTCCGGAACAATGTGCTCCTTGTAACATAATTTCACTTTTTGTATCCCCCTTCCCCATAAACCAGAGTGTCCCGTTTTCTACCCTAGAGATTATGGTCACCCTACTCATAAGGTGCATTAAAACATCTGATTTATTTGGGGTAAGGTGTCAAGGGGGTTGCAACCCTGCAACGGAAGTAGATGTTGATGATCAGTTTTCTAATAAAAACGTTCGGCCAGAGGACAGACGTAGTAAGGACAGATATTGTATTTACTAGGACTGTTGCAAAGGAAACATTTTCGCGTCCAAGAGGTCATAATCTTGCTGCATTTGGCGGAGCAATCTACTTAGGCGTAAGGCGTGGTATGCCTCCACCTTGGCATTGACGGCAACAGAGGAAACGGCCATTTTTCTTACTGCCCGGCATATCTGGCCAATGAATTTGGGCAGGACTTCGTCTGACGTGAGGAGATGGTTCTAGAGTTTCAAAATGGTGGGTACTAATACAAAACCCTGGCCTTTTTTTTTCTTTTCCTTCCCTACCAAACTTCGGGCAGGGGATTGGATGCCCGATCGTCGGGTCATGCGAGGAGCAGGCGTTCGATGCGCGAGAAGTACCGGGTAACCTCGAAGCGATCCTCGCTTTGTTCGACGTACGGGTGCCCCATCAGGACGGTTGGGAGGAGGTGGCGCCACCGGGGGACCGGGCAGGCCCACGGGAGAGGCGAGAAGCGCGGAAGAAGCAGAACAAATGTCATCATCTAGAATGACCACGCCGCTATAACCTGGATTCAAAGGTTTCAAAACCGGCGGGGCGGTTTGCACACTGGCCGTTCACCCTGCAACTATACTGCTACAGAGTTGAGTACCGAAAGGGCTCGTTCAACATGGTTCCAGTCGCTCTCTAAAGCGCTCCAGGGTAGTTTTTGGGAGGAGAAGACGCAAGCGGGGAATTGGGAGAGGCGCGGCGAAGACGGGGCAACGTGCCTGGGTGAGGGGGAAGGACCCAGCACTGTCGCTGCAAAGCAACGAGACGGCTGGGAGGAGGTCAGGCAGCCGGGGCTCGTAGCGGTTGTAGAAGGCCGCACGAGGTACCGAATGTTCTCGGCTTGGGGTGAACTGGCAAGCAAAGAAGAGCTTGCCGAGGCTTCGAAAGCAGGTGGCTTTTGAGTGCGGGTGTTGGGAAAAAGTGCGGAAATGGCAAGCAACACCGAGAACACTGACGTCCGAGTTAACAAAACATATTGATTCATATCTGCTGGGTCTAGACGGCGCACTGCTCCGCTACATCCTCACAATCGATAAGGAGTAGGGGAACGACTCTCCGTTAAGGTTGTGATTCCTAGGAGGCCATGGAACCGGTTTATCGAATACCTTCACGGCCTAGCACTGGCTGCTCATGGCACCGGGAGCAAGTCTACGTAGTTATGTCGCTTCGCGACCTGGCCGGAATGAGACCGGACACACTCCGATACGGCCGTAGCTGCCCAGCCTCTCAAAACGCGAAGCCGAGAGGGGAAAGCCTCCGGGGCTAATGCAGTCTGGGAAAGTAACTACCTGTGGCGGAAATCACTTGCGACATGGTTCGCCCACTACCAAGGAGACCCCGTTGGAAGAAGTATCATTTGTAGGTCACCCGGCATTTCTCGAGGTGCACGAAGTCACCCGCTGAGGAAGCATCTGGTCATCTTTGCTATGGCTCGAGTCTCGCAAGGATTCCAGCGGGAATACTACTGGCCCGAGGTGCGCAAGGTTGAACACTCTACAGACAATCGTGCCAGGAGTGCCAGCGACGGAAGAAACCGCGGAGGAAGCTGGCAGGCCTCCTGCAACCAATCGCACCCTCCCCCCCCCCTGCACCGTTCCAGCAAATTGGAATGAATCTACTTGAAACGTTCCCGCCGCCGACACGGAAAAACCGCTGGATAATCCTGAGAAGTGATTATTTAGCCCAGCACACCGAGAAAAAACACTCCCGGTGGAAACCGCTGCGGAAGAAGCCAAGTCATTCGTCAAGTCCATAGTCCTTCGACACGGCGCTTCCAAAGTTCTGATTATGGACCGAGGCTCATCGTTGCATGGCGCAACCTGACACGAGAGATACTCTGCCTGAGCCACACCGACCACCGTCGAACGACGCCGAGCCGACGGATTACCGTTGCGATTCGAAGTACCGTCTCAACAGTTTCTCGATGAGCCCGCGGCGACGAATGGGACTCCACACCCACGCCCTGTATCCGAGCAGGATACAGGTGTGGACCAGCGTCAACACGTTGCAGGTTTTGAATTCGGTGTCGGGCAAGCTGGCAGGCTTCTTCGGTTCATTGAGCAACAACCCAAGCGTTGTCGCTCCCATTGTCAGCTGGCTCGTGTGGCAGTATCGCGTCTAGCTTGGTTGTTACCTTCCAACCATTTCACAGCTGTAGAGGTGTAACACCAGTGGTGCCTTGATCCGCCGGGTTGTAGGCAAACGTGACGTAAGGTAATACCTCATCCCACGTCTTGTGCTCCCCGTCAACATACATGGATACCATGTCGGCGATGCTCTTTGCTTGGCCGTTTCGTCAGCTCGTTTGTCTGTGAATGGTACGCCGCTGTTCGACGGTTGCTCATCTGTGTGAGCCGGAGGATCTCTTGGCTTAGCTGCGCCAAAAACGACGGCTTTCTGTGCAAAGCGGTACTTCGGGCACCATGCCTGAGAACGATAGATTGAACAAAGAACTTGACGACTTCCAACGTAGCCCCGATGTAGGGGCTTTGCCACGGCGTATTCCTGTTAGATAATCAGTAGCTACGGTTATCCAAACGTTTTTCATGGTCGACTGCGGAAAAGGGCACGGTACATTCATTCCCATCTGCTGGAACGGTGCAGTTGGCGGAAGAATTTGTTGCAGGAAACCTGCCGGCGTCGTCGGCGGGTTTTTGCGTCTCTGGCACTCTGAAATGATCGTATGTAGTGGTGAACTGTTTTGGAAAGCTTGGGTTAGTAGTACTTTTCACAAATACGGGCCAGTGTCCGGACGTCCGGTTGTCGTGGCATGCTTGAATGGTCTCATCTCGAATGGGCGGTCGGAATTACCAGCAGCCACGTGGAGTTGTTGTGCCGGAAGTTTTCTTTGTAGAGTACAGCTTGCCGAATGACGAACAGCCGGCTGGCTCGTGAGGAGTGCGTAGAATAGCAATTCCTCGCTCTTCCATGTGCTCTTTTAGTGCGTGGGGCTCAGGATAATCTCGTTGATGTCGTGCCATGTTGTCGGTGTTCACTGCGCCTACAAGCACTTTTCGTCATCGTCGTCGTTGTTGCCGGAAAATGACCCGACGGAGAATTCCGGACAAGCAGTCGGCGTCGCTGTGCTGGAGGCCTGACTCTGTAGAACTCAGTCATTTTGGATTCTCGTAGTCTGTGACTCTCATCGATCGAGGCGTTCATGAAGGTCTTTGAGGTTCGCAAAGCCAGCAGAGCGAGCGGCGGTCCTCAACTACGCGGAACGGGCTCCCATGCAAGTACGGGCGAGAACTACGTGATTGCCCAGGCAACCACGAGACATCATTTTTATCCGTGCAGTCACTTTTGTCTGCCTTGGAAAGAGTCCGACAGGCGTAGGCGATGAC